>SKCR01032639.1:0-34097 GCA_019454045.1 Zanthoxylum bungeanum | reverse complement strand
ATCTTTATAAAATCAAACACTTTAGTGTTCTAGAATATAAAGGTATACCCGCAACGGGTTAAACCCTGATATAGAGATAATGTATCTAGTCAAACTAGTTACATTTTAACAGTTTCCTAATTTAAGTACACACCCGAAGGGTAGTTCCTAAACTTAGGTATCTACGTTAAAACATCGACTTCACTCATCCCATTTCCAATTCGCAGATTAATCTCAACTGAAGTCAGTATCCGCTCATAGCAGATTCTGCACACCAGTACATATTTATGTACCACATCCAGTATCTAAAATCCATTTTAATACTAGTTGCGAACATGTTTATGACAAACATGGTTGAAGCCGGAGCCTTGCCCCTCTTCAATTCCTTCATGTCTGCCTTGTCCATACCGTCACGCTTCCGTGTCCCCGTTTTGCCACAATTTAGGCAAAAATTTTGGGATATGTCCTTTATCTTCCCAGAAGATTATAATGACTTTGCCTTTGCCCCTTTTCACACTCCAGAAGCCTTTGGCCAAGCCTTGGCCTTCTGAATGTCGAAGTAAGGTGCGCCTTACGCTTCTTGCCTTATTGCAAACTTTGGCTTTGTCTCTTTGAGAATAGCCATTAACTCTCCAAGAGTTTACTATTGCAATTTAGTACTTCTAAGATCTAAGAATAGATCTATGAAGATCCTTCAATTTCAATATCATACTATAAGGATCTAATCTTTAGTTATGATTAAGAAATTAAGGAGTCAATTTGGCAAGCTTATTGGATTAAGCACTAAAGTTATCATCACATGAATATTCCAAATATCATGTTCTACTATTTGCTTAACTCCGGGCTTAGGCCTAAAATGTTATTTTATCAAATAAAGTAACTTCTTAGTTTTCAGGACTATCCTGAAGTTTTATTCCCAATTTGAAATTAAAGTCGTTTAAATACATTTTTCACCAAAGATTATGTTTTAAACAATAATCTTTCAATTATCTTGATTTTAATAGTCCAACTATTTAATCAACGATTTTAGGTACATTTATATTATAATGATTACTATAGTCCAACTATAATAATCAACTAATTTAATTGGTTAAATTCAATTATATTGATTACTATAATCCAATTATAAAATCAACTATTAATTGAAATAGTTTGAATACAGTCAAACATTTAATTTAAAACAACATTAAATATTAGTCCAACTAATATATTAATTTATTGACGAATAATTGTAATGAGCGCGTATGGCAAGTAACTAAACGAATATTGCAAATTTAATACTTGCCTCCCACTATTTTTCGGCGAGCCTCTAACCCTCTGTGGAGTACTCGGGAAACCTTGTTTCCTAGTGGGCTAGGATCCCGTTAAATAACACACAATCTTGACTTTGGCCAACAAATTGTATGATAATTAACTAGGTAGATCTCTAAGATCAATTGGATCCCATCCAATTCCTAGATCCAGTAGTGGACATCCAAGTCCGAAACATATATCTTATATATGCCAATATATCCAATATATTGCCTAACCTTTTTCCTCTGAATCAACTAAGCATTGGCTTTGGCACAACAAACTTAGTGATCCCAGTTAAGTGGAACCCATTGACCTTGGAAAGCTTCGTAATCAGTGTCGATGGACAAGAAGTGATCTTGACTTTGGCCAACAAATCACAACTTGGACAAGACACAATATGGAACAAAGCCTTCATGATTCAAACACATCCTCGACAGACAAAGGTCTTGACTTTGTCCAACTCTCTGGATCTTGAGTAAGAATCACTCAATGGAAGGAAAAACGCTTAATATGATTGAGGGTTTTTCGCGTGCAATTGGAAACCAATTAATTATCTTTGTTAAGGTCTCATCATCATCATACACCCTTAAACATGCATTCTAAACACATAATAAGGCGCGTATAAATAATATAATAATGATATGCGGATGGATACTTAAACATTGTTCCTAGAACAAATCTCTCTCTTTCCTCTCTCCCGCTAGCACAAATATTACTTACTACCACCCGATTACATAACACTTCTAAAGAAACCTCATTTACATTGAGGGGAATATGTGAGAAGAGAAATAAAAAGAGTAAGGAGGTAATAGGCTGGACACGTAGGTCCAATTAATAAATTCTAAATTTATTACAACAATTTCCAAAATTGCCCTCACCCATCTAATATCCATCTGATATGCATTATTCATACATCGCAACAATGTATTCACACAAGCATGTTATCAATCAATCTAATCCAATTAATTAATCTAAATTTAATGACCATCCAATGTTCAAACAATGATTTGATTTTGCGCGAGTCAAACTCATTTTGCGAATAAGTACTCAAAGTACGAATTCTTGAATTATACTAAACTACAACATTTTTTTTTTGAAACAACTAAACTACAACATTTAATCAAATTTAATTTGAATTTAATAAAAAATTATTTATTTAATTCTAAATTAAATATTACACTTTATGTGCCTTTACGACTTAGATTCTAAATCTAATCGTTACGGGTCTCAAAGCCCGATTAACATCCAATGTCAATTTAATTTAAAGTCCAATGGGCTTTTAATTAATTTCTAAGGCATGGACTTTTGGTCAATATGGGTCAAACCCAAATACCAAAGCCCATTTAAGGAATCACCCTTATTTTCCAAGAAACCAATTTAGGCCCATTAGGCCCAATTAATATTAAAGGTCCATTAAGTCATAATTGGACTTTATGGATATGGTTTTGGGCCCAATTGGATCCAACCAATTTAGCCTAAACCTAACTTGGTACAAACCAAGCCCATTAAGCCCATTACAACTTTTCAAGCCCAATTTCCAAAATAGGCCCAATTAATTAATTACCAAATTCCAAATTCATAACTTAATTAACCTAAAGTGTATGCCATAATTAATTACCCAAATTAACATTTCCAAAACACAAATTTGACAATTAATTATGCTCATTAACATCAAAATGACCAACACATTTTAAAAAAAAATCAATCATTCCATGCTATTTGAGTCTCGATATTTTGGGGTTTTATTTGTCCGATTTCGGTTTCAATCCAATTAAATCCACAATCAACATTACCCAATGTTTTCCAACTCATCCAATGATCAAAAACACAAAATACCATACCGTGACATTAGGGCATGTATATGTCCTCGGCCAAGCCTCACATTTTGGGGAAAAATGATCCAATCCAATTTTCACAAATTGATCAAAAATAACTCAAGTTATTCATTTACAAGCATGCTCAAACAATTAATTACTCAAACATGCTCAAATTCAATTTACCCAATTTTAACCCTAATAAATTTTCATGCTCAAAATGGCTCTGATACCATTGTTGGGTTTCTATTAAGTCCCAAGGATCAAATCAAATCAAGCATCAACATGTGTGAATACTACAATGAAGAATGGCGGAATCATACTCACATTGATCGGTTTGAGCGATGCGATGACACAAAAAAAAATCTTCAAGCTTTCTCATCCATGGAGCTCTCGGCATTCTCCCCTATTTGTGCTCCTTGTGATTCGGTTACCACCATGGAAGGATCACCAAGCTCCAAGCTTTCTATGGTGATTCCATGCTCATAAAAAAGATTCCCTATCACCTTAGGATGACCCTTTATGTGTGCTAGCACCTTGAAAATTTGCCACAAATCTTCATGTAGTTCATTCTCATTCTTCTTCTCGGCAATGAGAAGAAAACCAAGAAGAAAATTGGCCACCATGGCCGAAACTAGAAGAGAAAGGGAGAGAGAGTTGTGTTAGGTTAATTGTTTTCAAAAATCAATTAAACATATACAAAATATTTGCTTTCAAAAAGTCAAATGAATTTCGAGCCAAAAATGGCAATAAATGCCATCAACCACTCTTGTCACTATTCACATCAAAAGTGACTAGATATCACTTCACTCAAAGTGATGTGACTTCCATCATTTGATTGACTAGTGATTTGACGCTTGATGTGACTTGTGGGCCGCACTTTAATTTGTAATGCGAGTGCGCCCGCAAACACTCTCGGGCTCGGGTTCGCTAATTCCAAATTAATGAATTTTCCGTTGCGACGTAATTAAATCAAATTTAATTAAATAATTGTGCCTAGAAAAATTACTATTCACATCGCTTGTGAATTAATTCTAAATTAACTCGTTTGCCCGAATTAAAATCTAATTTTAATTCCGCGTCGAAATCCAATTTCGTATAATATATCGAATATATTATTTTATCGATTAATTCCAAATTAATCGTTCTCTCTCTTATAATTAATATTTTATCCCAGATAAAATATCTCTGTAATTAATCCCAGATTAATTTTATCTCTCTCATTAATTAATCCTAGATTAATAAAGTGCGAGTCATACGTCATCGGTGAATCTTCGGGAAGCTACCCATGAGATCCTTGGATATGTTGGCAGTAAATCCGGTCGTCGGACTATCCGAACACGTACGTACCTAGTACTACATTTTTACCGATTTACAAGACACGGTTGGCTTCTAGCAAAGCATCATGCCTACCTAATTCTCCAGAAATATTCTTACTGGAATATGTGATCTATATCAGGCGTAGTATACGTAGTATTGCGTATTACGATCCAGTATCGGATGTCACGTGCAAGGCCTGGGGCTGGAAATGTGTCTGCCCCGTACGAAGAACATATCAGATCTCTGGTAACTAGTCTCTATAATCGGATAAACATGACCTAGTCATAATATCCTGATAGCTGCATCATATAAGAGAACCAGTTCCGTATCCTACGTGATCATCATCTCCACTATGACTGGAGTGATACTTCCATCTCGACATCACACCCAACACTACACACGATTCTCAATATACCAGAAGAGGCGTACACAGAACCTGTTAAAGCCCTGGACAACCTAAACCAAAGCGTATTGATTGTCGCAAGTATTAGCGGTGTAAGTCTCAGGTTAAGACCAAATACACCTACCTTGATTCGGACTTCCATAGACACATAGTCATACTAACAATGGAATTCCGAGGGGTCCATCCAGAGCGAAGCTGTTTCTGTACCATCGGTAAACACACCTCCTATTACACTTGCATGAGTATCATATACCCAAATATATGAGAACTATGCCGTTATGCTCCCATAACACGCACAAGTGCAATACTAGTTTATTCCGCATTATCGATGTCCAATCTCGATAATACTACGACTAAGGATATTTAATTATTAAACCTTCATGGATTGATACTGTCTCATAACTTATCAATCCGGAACTAATCATATGGACCTTCTATCATTTATACATCTTGATGATCTAATCACAAATGATAAAAGAGAAATTACCTTTGTCACATAGTTAATTTGTACAACAACACCATGATCTGTACAAATAATGATGCTATGGGTCAATACTGTCCAACAGTATGAACATTGGATGGTCATTAATTGAAGATTAATGAATTGGATTAGATTGATTGACAACATGCTTTGTGTGAATACTTGGATGTATTTGTATGAATAATGGATATCAAATGGATATTAGTTGAGTGGGCCAATTTTGGAAATTGTTGTAAGTATGGTACTTATTTGAAATTGGACCTGCGTGTCCAGCCTTTCACCTCTTTATCTCTTTGTATTTCTCTTCACACCAATTCCCCTCAATGTAAATGAGGTTTCTTTATTGTATTATGTATTGGGTAGAAGTATGTAAAGTGCTAGCGGGGAGAGGAAAAAGATAGATTTTTTCTAGGAACAAATTGTATTATATATCAATCCGCATATCATTATTATTTTATCGCGCCTTATTATGCTTTTAGAATGCATGTTTAAGGGTGTATGATGAGACCTAATCAAAGATAATAAATTGGTTGCCAATTTACGAGAAAAACCCTCACTTTAATATTAAGCATTTTCCTTCCATTGAGTGGTTCTCTCTCAAGATCCAAGATTGACTTTGATTTGTTGGCCAAAGTCAAGATCATTGTCCATCGCGGATGTGTTTGAACCACGAAAGCATGTCTTGGGCAGTCGTGACTTGTTGGCCAAAGTTGTTGTGTGAATCAATCAAGAAAGTTGCGGAATACTTACATTGATTTGGATGAGAAGTTTCCAAAATTCTTTGAAGATGGAAGCTCAAAGCCCTCTTTTAGTGTTTCCAACACTTGGGTGAGTCTCCCTATCACCTTGATCAACTCCAAAAGTGCTAGCTTTTACAAATTTTGAAGAACAAAATTTGCCCTGCAAGGTAGAGAGAGTTTCGGCCATAGCAAGAAGAAGGAGAAGGAGAGAGTTTGGTTGCTATGAATAGTAACCTTATTACACTTCCAAAGTCAACAAGTTAATTTATACTTAGGTTGTGTGTTGAATTTGGTTTGAGTGTAGTATAAGCAAAGTCAAGTCTTACTTGCCAACAAATCAAACCCAAAATCAAGCCTAACCACTTCCACCAAATGTCCAAATTTGATGTAAGTGAATTGGGTCTCACCACTAGGAACTAGTCTCTTTATAATCAGAAAGTCATGACTTAGTCATACTTTCCCGATGGCTATAGCACTATAGAGTACCAGTTCTGTATCCCTGCGTGATCATCATCTCCATATGACTGAAGTGATACTTCCATCTTGACATCACACCCAATACACTACGATTCTCAGTAAATCCAGAAGAGGCGTACACAGAACCTGTTAAAGCCCCAGAAGACCAAAACCAAAGTATACGGATTGTCACAAGTATTAGCGATGCAAGTCTCAGGTTAAGACCATATACACCTACCCTGATTAAGATTTCCATAGACACATATTCATACTACCAATGGGATTCTGAGGGGTCTATCCAGAGCAAATTTGTTCCCGTACCATCGGCAAACAGAACCTCCTATCACACTTGCATGAGTATCCAATACCCAAATATATGAGAACTATGTCGTTAAGCTTCCATAACGCGCACAAGTGTAATACTAGCCTATTCCGCATTATCGATGTCCAGTCTCTATAATACTACGACTAGAGATATTTAATGATTAAACCTTACGTGGATTAATATTGTCTCATATCTTATTAATCTGGTACTAATCATATGGACTTTTATCATTTATATATCCAGGTAATCCAATTACAAATGATAAAAGAGCAATTTCCTTTGTCACATAGTTAATTTTGTACAAGAACACCATGTTCTTTACAAAATTGTGATGCTATGGGTCATAATTATCCAACAATCTCCCACGTGGCCTATAGCCAATCACTCAAGTGTCCAACACCTGAACTATGCATATGTCGCTCAAACTTCTGCTGAGAAATAGCTTTCGTCGGCGGATTTGCAAGGTTATCATCTGATGCGATTTATTCGATCATCACATCGCCACGATGTATGATCTAACGAATCAGATGAAACAGTTGAAGTACATACTTGGATCATTGATGAGACCGCGGTTCCTTAGCCTGTGCTGTAGCCCAGCTCAGCTGCTAACAGAACTACTCCTAATCCAATTAGGAATTTATAGATCCAAAATGCTTCTTTTGCTGCCTCAGCTGCAGCAATATTCCACTTTTATTGTTTAATTGGCAACAATATCTTGCTTGGAAGATGTCCAGCTCACTGTTCCATTATTCAAACTAAATATGTACCCTTATTGCGACTTACAGTCGTCTTTATCGATTTGGAAACTTGCAGCGGTGAACCCAGTCACCTCAAGTTCTCCTTTCCCCATATTCTCAGAAAGCATCCTTAGTTCATCCAAGATATTTAAGGATATTCATTACTTCAATCCAGTGACCATCACCTGGATTGGCCTGATTACGTCTACATATGCTCAAAGCATATGAGACATCAGGTCGCGTATATTTTCATAACATACAAGCTTTGGGAGAGTGTCAGCAACTTTCTAGATCTATCCCAGTAGATCTTTATTCCTAGAATAAAGCCTGCTTCTTCCAGGTTTTTCATAGAGAATTTTATGAAAGCCAAGCTTTCACCGATTGGAGTATGGGAATGTTATTGCCGAGAAGCAATACATCATCAACATAGGGACAATGAATGTCATTGCGCTCCCACTAACCCTCTTATATACACAAGAATCATCTTCGTTTTGAATTAAATCATATACCATTATGATTACATCAAAATGATGGTTCTAAGAATTCAATGATTGCTTCAATCCATAAATGGATCGATTTAACTTGCAAGCCTTGTTTGCATAATTTGTCACGACAAAACCGTCAGGATGTTGCATACAAACATCCTCCAAAAGGTGTCCGTTAAGGAAAGCGGTTTTGGAGTCCAGCTGTCATATTTCATAAAAGAAATATGCAGCAATAACAAGCATTATCCGAATGGATTTAATCATGGCAACAGGTGAAAAAGTTTCGTCGTAATCGACACTATGTCGTTGACGATACCCTTTTGTACAAGCCTAGATGCGTACATTGGTAGCTCAGAGCGACTCATCATTAACCTTACCATGTCCAACTAAGTTCGGTTTCTCCGTTCGGTCACACTGTCCAACTGAGGTGTTCCGGGAGGAGTTCACTATGAAAGAATACCAAACTCTTTCAAGTAATCTTGAAACTCATATGTTTAAGTATTATCCATCATGGTTCAACCGTAATGTTTTAATACTTTTACCGGTCTGTTTTTCTACTTCGTGTCGAAACTCTTTCAATTTCTCAAAAGTTTCCGACTTGTGTTTCATAAGATACACATAACCATAACGCGATGCCACATCCGTAAAGGTTACGAAGTATTCATATCCACCTCTAGCCTAGCTAGACATGGGCCCACTTACGTCACTATGAACGAGGGCCAACAGATCGGTGACACTTGCACCTTTACCATTAAAATGTGTTTTAGGCACTTTGCCTAATAAACAAGATTCACATACATCATTTGAATTAGGATAAAATCCGTCCTAGTATCCACTCTTCGAAAGTGTGGATATACAAGTCTTATTAATGTGTCCCAGACAACAATGCCATAAATAAGTCTCATCTGATTTACTCAGTTTGAGCCTTTTGTTTGTCATGTTATATGTTTGAGATTCATTTATATTCGAAATATAAATATTGTTATTCACATCTAATGTGTATATCTCAATATCATCTTTATAAATAAAATACCTAGTGTTCTGGAACATAAAGGTATACCCGCAACGGGTTAAACTAGATATAGAGATATTGTTTCTAGTCAAACTAGGTACATTATAACAGTTTCCTAATTTAAATACATGCCCAAATGGTAGTTCCAAAACTTAGGTTCCTATGGCCAAAATAGTGACTCTCGTCATGTTTCCAACTTGTAGGTTGATCTCATATGAAGTCAGTCTCCTGCTAATCAGCAGATTCTGCATATCAGTACATATATTTATGTACCACATCCAGTATCAAAATCCAATTCTTAAAACTAGTAGTGGACATGTTTATAACAAACATACCTGAAGCCAGAGCCTTGCCCCCACCTTTACTTCCTTCATGTCTGCCTCGTCCATATGGCAGTCACGCTTCCAGTGACCCCGTTTGCCACAGCTTAGGCAGACATCTTGGGATATGTCTTTTTTCTTCCCAGAAAACTGTGACGATTTAGCCTTGCCATTTTCTTCACACCCCCAGAAGCCTTCAGTCAAGCCTTGGCCTTCTGGGATGTCAAAGTAAAATGCGCATTGCGCTTCTTGCCCTTTTAGAAGCTCTGGCTTTTCCTTTTTGAGTATAGCCATTAACTCTAGTTTTCTCTTGGTTAATCATGTTGAATTTCATGACGAACCCGCCCCAGCATTCGGGCAGAGACTGTAAGATCAAATATATAGAAGTCTCGGCCTCATAGGTAATGCCCAGCTAACCTAGCTGTTCGATGTCAGCAATCATCTGCGACACTTAGTGCTCAACAGATGTACCCTCTGACATGTGCGAGTGAAAGAGCTTCTTTTGCAATTCGTACTTCTAAGATCTAAGGTCAGATATATGAAGATCATTTAATTTCAACATCATGGTATAAGGATCTAATCCTTAGTTCTGACGATGAAATTAAAGAGTCATTGCAGCAAGCATAACAGATTGAGCACTAAAGTTATCATCACGATGAGTCTTCCAAAGCTCATGCTCTACTATTTGCTCAACTCCGGGCTCAGGCCCGAGAAGTTTCTCTATCAAATAGAGTAATTTCTCAGCTCCCAGGACTATCCTGAGTTTCTTTTCCCAATCTGGAAGATTAAAGCCGTTAAAGACATTTTCACCCAGGATTATGTCATTTGACGCTAATCTTTCATGTCATCTTGATTGCTATAGTCCAACTATCCAATCAACGATTTCGGGTACAATCAAATGTAATGATTACTGTAGTCTAACTATATAACCAACTATAAATGATTGGTTAAATTCAAATGTATTGATTACTATAGTCTAACTATATAACCAACTACAAATGAAGCAGTTTGAATACAGTCTAACTGTTCAATTAAAACAACAATTGAATATTAGTCCAACTAATATATGTTTAATTAATGACGAAAAATAAAATGAGCGCATATTAGCCATTATTAAACGAATATTACAAATTTAATACTAACCTCCCACTATTTTTCGACGAGCCTCTAACCCTCTGTGGAGTACTCAGGAAACCTAGTTTCCTAGTGGGCTAGAATCTCGTTAAATAGTACACAACCTTGACTTTGGCCAATAAGCTATATGAAACTTAACTAGGTAGATCTCTAAGATCAATTAGATCTCATCCAATTCCTAGATCCAGTAGGTGGACCTCCAAGTCCGAAACATATATCCAATATATGTAAATATATCCAATATTTTTCCTAACCTGTTTCCTCTGAATCAACTAAGCCCTGGCTTTGGCTCAACAAACTTAATGATTCCAGTTAAGCGTGACCCATTGACAGTGGGAAAGCTTTGTAATCGAAGTAGATGAACTAGAAATGACCTTGACTTTGGCCAACAATTCACAATCGCCCAAGACATACGATATGAAACAAAGCTTACATGGTTCAAACACATCCGCGATGGACAAAGGTCTTGACTTTGGCCAACAAACCAATGCCAATCTTGGATCTTGAGAGAGAACCACTCAATGGAAGGAAAAACGCTTAATATTGAATGAGGGTTTTTTTCGCGTAAATTGGAAACCAATTTATTATCTTTGATTAGGTCTCATCATAAACCCTTAAACATTCATTCTAAAAGCATAATAAGGCGCGATAAAATTTAATAATGATATACGGATGGATATATAACAAATTGTTCCTAGAAAAAATCTCTCTCTTTCCTCTCTCAAGCTAGCACTAACTTCTACCCAATTACATAACACTAATAAGAAACCTCATTTACATTGAGGGGAATTGGTGAGAAGAGAAATACAAAAAGAATAGAGATAATAGGCTGGACACGCAGGTCCAATTTAATAAATAAGTACCATACTTACAACAATTTCCAAAATTGCCTCACCCTTCTAATATCCATCTGATATACATTATTCATACAAATACATCCAAGTATTCACACAAAGCATGTTATTCATTCAATCTAATCCAATTAATTAATCTTTGAATTAATGATCATCCAATGTTCAAACAACGATTTGATTTGCACGAGTCCAACTCGTTTAAAAATAAATACTCAAACTACGTATTCTTGAATTATATCGAACTACAATTTTAAATCGAATTTAATTGTATCCAATACTAATTCAAATTTAATTCCAAATTAAATAATTACACTTTTAATAGTGCCTTTTAGACTTGGATTTCAAATCCAATCTTAACGGGTCTCAAAGGCCCAATTAGTATCCAATACTATTCAATTAAAGTCCAATGGGCTTTCAATTGATTCTTTAGGCATGGGCTTTGGCCATTATGGATCAAACCCAAGATGCCAAGGCCCAAGTTAGGAATCACCCTATGCCACAAAATCAATTTAGGCCCAATTAAATTATTAAAGGCCCAACGTCATATTTTGGACTTTATGGAAATGGTTTTAGGCCAATTGGATCCAACCCAATTGACCAAAACCAAACTTGGCCCAACCAAGCCATTAAACCCAATTACAACAATTAAATTATTACATTATTCCAAATTACATATTAATCCAATTCAAGTGTAATTAACATAATTAATCAACTAATCTAATGTTTCCAAAACACTAATTAATCCAATTAATTATGCTCATTAATTCCAATTCATGTCCAACACAAATTGAAGCAAAACAACTTATTCTAACATGCTTCACACTCACGATAATACATGAAATTAACATTCAATTTTGATTTCAATCTAATTAAATCAACAATTAACATTCAATTTCATGTGAATCAACACATTCAATGTCTAATTCAAAAAATTAACCATGAGCAATCCTAGGGTAATTTTCGGCCATGATGAGAAATTAAGGATTTTTGATCTAATCAATTTTTCTCAATTTCAAAGATGCACAAATCCAATTCAACATCATATAAACACAACCAACTCATCAATTTAGGCAAAATCAAGCTCCAAGCATAAAATCCCAAATTAAAGTTTACAAACCCTAGAATCCAAATCAAGCTTAGATCTCGCTCTGATACCATTGTTAGTGTCCTAGACATGCCACGAGATCTCTAAGCGTGATTATTGTGTGAATTAATCAAGAAAGTTGCGGAATACTTACATTGATTTGGATGAGAAGTTTCCAAAATTCTTTGAAGATGGAAGCTCCAAGCTCTCTTTTAGTGTTTCAAACACTTGGGTGAGTCTCCCTATCACCTTGATCAACTCCAAAAGTGCTAGCTTTTACAAATTTTGAAGAACAAAATTTGCCATCCAAGGTAGAGAGAGTTTCGGCCATAGCAAGAAGAAGGAGAATGAGAGAGTTTGGTTGCTATGAATAGTAATCTTATTACACTTCCAAAGTCAACAAGTTAATTTATACTTAGGTTGTGTGTTGAATTTGGTTTGAGTGTAGTATAAGCAAAGTCAAGCCTTACTTGCCAACAAATCAAACCCAAAATCAAGCCTAACCACTTCCATCAAATGTTCAAATTTGATGTAAGTGAATTGGGTCCCACCACTTTTTAAATTCCAAATTTAAGTCGGCTAATCCAACACGCAACTTCGCTCGGGCCCGGGTTCATTTAATTCCGAATAAATGAATTTGTCGTTGCGACATAATTAAATCCAATTTAACTAAATAATAATGCCTAGCAAAATTATTACGAAAGTCGCTTACAAATTAATTATAAATTAATGCCTTCTCCGAATTAAAATCCACTTTTAATTCCGCTTTGAAATCCGATTTCATTTAATATATCCAATATTATTATTTAATTGATTAATTCCAAAATAATCATTCTCTCTCTTCAATCCGAATTTTATCCCAGATAAATTCTTGCCGCAATTAATCCTAGATTAATTTTCTCTCTCTCATAATTAATCCCAGATTAATTCTGTTTGAGTCAATTGTCATTGGTGAATCTTTGGGAGGCGACCCAAGAGATCCCTGGATATGTTGGCAGTAAATACGGTTATCAGACTATCTGAATACGTGCCTACCTAGTACCACGTTCTTATCGATTTACAAGACATGGTTGGCTTCTAGCAAAGCACCGTGCCTACGCAATTCTCCAGAAATATTCTTTTAAGGAATATATAATCTATATCAGGCGTAGTATACATAGTCTTACGTATTACGATCCAGTATCGGATATCACATGCTAGGCCTAGGGATGGAGTTGTGTCTGCCTCGTACGAAGCATATATCGGATCACTAGCAACTAGTCTCTTTATAATCGGAAAGTCATGACCTAGTCATATTTTCCCGATGGCTATAGCACTATAGAGTACCAGTTCTTTATCCCTGCGTGATCATCATCTCCATATGACTGAAGTGATACTTCTATCTTGACATCACACCCAATACACTATGATTCTCAGTAAACCCAGAAGAGGCGTACACAGAACCTGTTAAAGCCCCGAACGACCAAAACCAAAGTATACTGATTGTCGCAAGTATTAGCGATGCAAGTCTCAGGTTAAGACCATATACACCTACCACTACAAGAAAAATGTAAAATAGCGACGGAATTTTATTCCGTCTCTATATAGCGACGGAATAGAGACGGAAAAAAATTTTGTCTCTAATTAGAGACGGAATCATGAATCCGTCGCTAAATAGAGACGGATTCATGATTCCGTCTCTATATTTAGCGACGGATTCATGATTCCGTCGCTAATTAGCGACGGATTCATGATTCCGTCTCTATATTTAGCGACGCATTCATGATTCCGTCGCTAAATTTACTTGAATAAAAAAAAATTTCCCTCATTTTCCTCCACTATCGTCTCCCTCAAATCCCTAATTCTCTTATCACTTTCTCCCTTTCAATTATTTTCTCACCCAAAAAAAGTAATTATACCTCATTACTCATTTGAGGCACCGACTCGCAGAGTCAAATCAACTTAACTCGATTTCTTCCTCATCGCAAGCTCGTAGTAGTTCACCGTTCTCGTACCGGAAGCCATCGAGTCTTTACTCGTCAACATCGTCGACTTCATCTTCCTTCATGAACAATCGGCTTATGCCTCGCTCGTGCTCTTCCTCGTACTTCAACTCTGGGAACGGATTCGGTTCCTGATCCATGATGTCGAGTCGGTCTCACTCTGATTCAATGTACTACGTAGACAGGTGTAATAACCTTTATGTCTTAAAATTTTTTGCCGCCGTTTGCCCACCGCGCCGCCGCCTGCAATTTTGGCCACCGGCTATCATCACTGAAGCTCAATATCTGCAGCCTACAGTAAAATCGAAAAAAATGTAATTTTTCTTTAGTAGTTTCTGTTTTTCAGATTATAAATTATTTGTAAGTTAATTGATTTTTCTTATTGGAGTTGTTTGCTAGGTAATTTATAAGTTATTTTTTTTCCTAAAATTTACTGCGTTTAATGTGAAGGTTACATGGTTTATTTGGCATTATGTTGCTAGTATTTAGGAAAAAGTTAGGAATTGTTTTAATCGAGTTGGAGTTGTTTTTATTATTGGAGTTGTTTGCTCGAGATGTTTTAATCTGCATTCATATGGGTTGCTGTGTTGTTACCTGATTTGTTCTCTTATATGTTGGCAAGCTGTGATCGGCTTTGTGCTCTTAAAAAAGCTGTTTTCATGATATTGTAGCCCTTAGCCCATGCTTTAATCTTTGCATTGACGATACTTTTCACAAATTACTAGCGAAGCAGCATTGAAAACCTGTGATTGTCTTTTTTGATAATACATTCTATTTTGACTGAAGTGAAATGAAATTTGCTTGTTTGATTGTTTTGAAAAGAAAGAAACAGAATGAATAGTACATTTGCGAAACTTTTTCATTTTCCTTCTGGTCCTATCTCCATTCAAGACCGCAAGGATGAAGCTTTGCAAGGTTGCGAAACTTTTTTAATTTTGGCATCTCTAAGTTATCTTTGCTTGCCCTATTAGTTAATGAAAAGCCAAGTCTTTTCCATATTGTCTTTTTGTTTGGGTTTTGGCTCACTGTATGGGATCCAAAGGCTTTCCCTTAGGAATTGTGATATTACTACAGTAATGGAACTTCGTAATTCGTATCATTTCATGGAAGTCTCAAAGATTTTTACTTTGCAGTTCTGAAATCTGATTTGATGGCTGCTTTGAATGAGGAGGTTAAATCGTTGGATGAAGATAATTGGATGTTCGAAGGACCTCGGTCCCGTATCAACCTTATATCAAGAGCAGGTTTTTCTCAATCCAACTATAGTTCTTTAGTTTGTTACTGACTTATTTTGTAAGGTTATGAATTTTTTTCCTGCTAAGCTTATGTATATTACTCTAAGTCTCTGTGTGTCATTGATTTTTGCAAAGTACAACTGGTAATAAAATACTTGGATTGTATTAAAAGGAGAATATGTGTTGCTCTGTGACATAAAACTCCCAATGGATTGAAACTAAGGGTTGAATTCGACCATTTGATGTGAGCCTTGGTACACACTAGAGTAGAAATTCAACATTGTTGTTACTGTGGTAAGCAGATGTATATTAGATCGGAGAATAAAATATCATATTGTAGGGATTGTTCAGACTTCAGACAATTGTTTAAAAGACTTAGGTCTATACAAACAGCTAAAATCACAGATATTCAAGAATATACTAGTGAACAAGTCAGTGGTGACATTTTAAGGCTTTAAGCTCAATATTTTACCCCTATAAAGTCTGGAACCTGGAGAGAATTAGTTTGTGTTGGTGGCCTTTGAGGCCTGAAGTGCTTGTGTTGGTGGATAATTTACATAAAAATCAAGGTTACCAAAAAAGCGCTCTTGAATGTACGTAAGCAATGCAGTGCCATCAACATACACCCTAGAATTGTTTATTCATCTGGCAACATTAATGAATTTTTTCCTTGATTGCATATGCAGTGCCATCAGCATACTATGCACATTTAGCAGCTTTCCGGGCACGATATTATATAGAGGGCGACACATCCGATGGTGGATCCACATGTGAGAATATGAGTATGTCAGAGAGGAATTCGGAGGTCCGGCCACTTCCCGTCATCAAAGATAACGTGAAAGATGTAATATTTTATTGTTGAAAATAGCAAGCCTTGTGTATTTATAATAGATTTTGACTTGGCTTCACTGTGTTTTGGTATGTGCACTGGTGTTAATGGTGCCATGTCATTTTGAAAATTTGAGCCAATGTACTTGTTGTGTTGTCTCTTTTATAATAAAATCATTACTTGTTACTGAATGTTGAATATTGGTGAAACAAGAAATGGTTTGCTTAACCTCATTGATAAATTTTAAAAAATCATATTTGGTGGGGGATCATTATTGGTGTTCTTTTACACCAATTTTCGTTTTAATTTTTTTTTTTAAAAAAAATTATAACTACGGAATAGCTACGGAAATATTCTGTCGCTAAATAGAAACGAAATTTCCGTCGCTATTTAGCGACGGATGGAAATTCCGTCTCTATATAGAAACGGAATTTTCCGTCGCTATTTAGCGACGAAATACTATCCGTCGCTAATTTTAGCGACGGATCGAATATTTCCGTCGCTATTTTTTTTTGCGACCAACAAAATAGAGACGGAATTTTTTCGTCGCATTTCCGTCGCTAATGTCAATTAGCGATGGATTAGCTACGGATTTTTCTGTCGCTATTTGACAGTTTTCTTGTAGTGTACCCTGATTCGGATTCCCATAGACACATAGTCATACTACCAATGAGATTCCGAGGGGTCTATCCAGAGCGAAGCTGTTCCCGTACCATCGGCAAACAGAACCTCCTATCACACTTGCATGAGTATCCAATACCCAAATATATGAGAACTATACTGTTCAGCTTCCATAACGCACACAAGTGTAATACTATCCTATTCCGCATTCTCGATGTCCAATCTCGATAATACTACGACTAGGGATATTTAATGATTAAACCTTACGTGGATTAATACTATCTCATATCTTATTAATCTGGTACTAATCATATGGACTTTTATCATTATATATCCAGGTAATCCAATTACAAATGATAAAAGAGCAATTTCCTTTGTCACATAGTTAATTTTGTACAAGAACACCATGTTCTTTACAAAATAGTGATGCTATGGGTCATAATTACCCAACAAAAGTCAAGGTCACTTCTGTACATCGATGTGGATTACGAAGCTTTCCCACTGTCAATGGGTCACGTTTAACTGGAATCATTAAGCTTGTTGAGCCAAAGCCAAGGCATAGTTGATTCAGAGGAAAAGATTGGGAAATATATATTGGATATATATCTTGGACTTGGAGGTCCACCTACCGGATCTAGGAATTGGATGGGATCCATTTGATCTTAGAGATCTACCTAGTTAAGTTTCATACAGCTTTATAGCCAAAGTCAAGGTTGTGTGTTATTTAACGGGATCCTAGCCCACTAGAAAACTGGGTTTCCCGAGTAATCAACAGAGGGTTAGAGGCTCGTCGAAAAATAGTGGGAGGCCAGTATTAAATTTGCAATTTCTTTTAATACTTACTGATATGCGCTCTTTTATTTTATTTATCATCGTTATAAATATATTAGTTGGACTAATATTTGTTTTATTTGAACAGTTAGACTGTACAAGACACTACTCCACTTGTAGTTGGTTATATAGTTGGACTATAGTAACCATTACATTTTGAGTATACCCGATATCATTGATTGGATAGTTGGACTATTGCAATCAAGATAGCTGGAAAGATTAACGTTAGGGACATCATCATGGCGATAATGTCTTTAACAGCTCCAATTTTCCAGATTGGGAGATGAACCTCATGATAGTCCTGGGGGCTGAGAAGTTACTCTATTCGATAGAGATACCTCTCGGGCCTGAGCCCGGACCTGAGCAAATAGTATAGCGTGAGCTTTGGAAGACTCACATTGATGATAACTTTACTGCTCAGTCTGTTATGCTTGCCGCAATGACTCCATAATTTCGTCGTCAAAACAAGGGATTGGATCCCTATAATATGATGTTGAAATTGAAGGACCTTCACAGATCTAACCTTATATCTCATAAGTACGAATTGCAGAAGAAGTTCTTCCGCTCACGTATGTCAGAGGGTACATCTATCGAGCACTATATGTCACAGATGATTACCGACATCGAACAGCTAGGTCAGCTGGGCATAACCTTCGAGGCTGAGACTTTTATAGATTTGATCTTACAGTCTCTGCCCGACAACTGGGGCGGGTTCATCATGAACTACAACATGATGAACCAAGAGAAGACTCTTGGAGAGTTGATGACTATGCTCAAGTAGGCAGAGCCAGAGCTTCGGAAGGGCAAGAAGCGCGAGGCGCATCTTTCTTCGACATTTCAGAAGGCCAAGGCTTGGCCGAAGGCTTCTAGAGGTGTTAAGAAGAAGAAGAAAAGAAAGGGCAAGGCCAAATCATCACAGTCTTCTAGGAAGACTAAGGACAAATCCCAAGATGTCTCTCTATACTGTGGCAAACAGGGTCACTAGAAGCGTGACTGCCGTGAGTACAAGGTGCACATGAAGGAAGTGAAGGCGGGTAAGGCTCCGGCTTCAGGTATGTTTGTTATTGAAATAAACATGTCCACTATTGGTTTTAAAAATTGGATTTTTGATTCTGGATGTGGTACTTACATATGTACTGATGTGCAGGATGTGCAGATTAGCACGAGACTGGCTTCAGGAGAGATCGACCTCCGAGTCGGAAATGGGACAAGAGTCGCTGTTTTGGCCGTTGGCACATATGTTTTGAATCTGCCATCGTGGCATGTACTTAACTTAGGAGACTGTTATTTTATACCTAGTTTGACTACGAATATCATCTATATATCTAGTTTGACCCGATGCGGGTATACCTTTGTATTCCGGAACACTGGGTGTTTTGTTTATAAAGATGATATTTTGATATATACAGCAGATGTTAATAATGGTCTTTATATTTTGAATATAAATGAATCTCAAACATATAATATGACAAACAAAAGGCTCAAATTGAGTAACACAGATGAAACTTATTTGTGGCATTGTCGTCTGGGACACATCAACAAGACTTGTATATCCACACTTTCGAAGAGTGGATAATTGGACGGATTTGATCCTAATTCATACGACGTCTGCAAATCTGGTTTATTAGGCAAAATGCCTAAAACGCCTTTTAACGGTAAAGGTGTACGTGCCACTGAGCAGTTAGCCCTTGTTCATAGTGACGTATACGAGCCCATGTCTAGCCAGGCTAGAGGTGGATATAAATACTTCGGAACCTTTATGGATGCTGCATCGTGTTATGGTTATGTGTATCTTATGAGACACAAGTCGAAAACTTTTGAGAAATTCAAAGAGTTTCGACACGAAGTAGAAGAACAGACTGAAAAAAGTATTAAAACATTACAGTTGGACTGTGGTGGAGAATACTTGAGCAATGAGTTTCTTGATTACTTAAAATAATATGGTATTCTTTCACAGTGGACTCCTCCCGGAACACCTCAACTGAATGGTGTGTCTGAACGGAGAAACCGAACTTTGTTGGACATGGTAAGGTCAATGATGAGTCGCACTGAGCTACTAATTTCCTTCTGGGGATATGCATTGAACAGTGCAATACTTATTTTGAATAAGGTTCCGTCAAAGTCTGTTGGACAGACTCCATATGAAATATGGACAGGAAAGAAATCGGGTTTCTCATTTCTGAAGATTTGGGGATGCTGGGCATACGTTAAACGTTTGGATAGTACCAAATTAGAATCCAAATCGGATAAGTGCCTATTTGTAGGTTATCCTAGGGAAACCAAATGATATTACTTCTACCACCCACAAGAGAACAAAACATTTGTTGCTCTCCATGCGGTATTCCTAGAAAATGAATTCCTAAATGCAGTGGTAAGTGTGAGGAAAGTAGAACTCGATGAAAATCGGAGTGATACTGTTCCTTATACCGACCCCCTCTCGGGACATGAATAGTTCATCAGGGATTAGACTGTTCCACAATCTTCTAATACACAAGAACCGCGTAGGCCGGAGAGAGTCCGAAAATAACTTGAGAGGTATGGGTTTCTGATCTCACCTCTTGTTGATATTAATCTTATTAAGGATAATGAGCCGGCTAAGTATGAGGAAGTGATATAAGGTATTGACTCCGCTTTATGGAAAGAGGCCATGAAGTCCGAAATGGATTCCATGTATACCAACCAAGTTTGGACACTGGTTGATGCACCAGAAGGCGTTAAGCCGATTGGTTGTAAATGGGTCTTCAAGAGGAAGACGGACATGGATGGCAACATACAAATGTACAAAGCTAGGCTTGTAGCGAAAGGGTATCATCAATGACATGGTGTTGATTACGACGAGACTTTTTCACCAGTTGCCATGATTAAATCCATTCAGATAATGCTTGCTATTACCGCATATTTCGATTATGAAATATGGCAGATGGACGTCAAAACCACTTTCCTTAATGGAAACCTTTTGGAGGATGTTTATATGCAACAGCCTGACGGTTTTGTCGTGCCAAAACATGTAAACAAGGTTTGTAAGTTAAATCGATCCATTTATGGATTGAAGCAAGCATCGCGTTCTTGGAACCAACGTGATCATAAAAGAATATGGTTTCATTCAAAACGAAGATGATTCTTGTGTATATAAGAAGGTTAATGAGAGTGCACTGACATTCATTGTCCTATATGTTGATGATGTATTGCTTTTAGGCAATGACATTCCCATGCTACAATCGGTGAAAGCTTGGCTTTCATTAAAATTCTCCATGAAAGACCTGGGGAGAAGCAGCCTTTATTCTGGGAAAAAGGATCTACCAGGATAGATCTAGAAAACTGCTTGGACTCTCCCAGAGCTCGTACATTGACAAAGTGTTGAAAAGCTTCAACATGGATCTGTCTAAGAGGGGACTGCTTCTGGTATCACATGGCGTCTCTCTATCTAAGGACATGTGTGATGAGCGAAAAATATATCAATATTTATCGCCCCTTTTACTTAATATTTTGTTTAGTTTCTCGGGTTTGATGAACATTTTGATGTGTTTTAGTTTAATTTGTAGATAAAATAATATTGGGACTCAATGGAATCATTTAGGATGAAACGTGGGTCAAAAAATGGTAAAAATTGGACTTGACATATTAATTTTGGAGATTGGAAACTTGAAAGGGCGTTCTAACGAAGTGCAGTTTCGGAAATTCCAATTTTGTGCAACTATCGTATTTTGAGTATAACTTTTTACTCCGATATTAGATTGAGCTGATTCAAGTTCCAGATTAAAGAAGACTCAATGATCTACAACTTGGAAGAACAAAATAATTTTGAATTCTGAATATTTCATGACCGAAATTGATGAAACATCCTGAAGTATGTTATGTGTAATTATTAAAGTCATTTTCAAAACAAATAAATAAATAAATAATAAAAATTGTCAAGCTCCCACAAAACATGATAGAAATTAATAATGGATTGGGTAGAGCAATTAGTGGAGCAATTAGTGGAGGATTTGGTGGATGATTTGATGGAGGCAAAAATTTGCCTATAAATACCTAGGCATGGCAAATAGACCCGGACCCGGCCCGGGTTCGCATGGACCCGGACGACCCGGGTCCGCAAAAAAAATTGCGGATTCGGTTTTAAATTTTGTAGACCCGCAATGTACCGGGTCCGGTTGTTTCCGGACCCGGGTACCCGGGACCTGGTACATTAAAAAAAAAAAAAAAAAAAACAACATAACCCAAGTACCATGTACCCAACCCTTATCAAATTTCTAATGTATTCAAACTTATTGTGATATTGTTATTTGTTAATACTTAATAGAGTTGAAAAAAAGAAATTAAAAAAAAAAACAGTGGAGTTGCGGTACCCGGGTCCGATTCCGGGTATACCCGGGTCCATCCCGGGTAAACCCGGGTCCGGACCCGGAAGCGTTTTTCCGGGTCCACTGCCGGACCCGGGCCCCTCAAAAAACTTGCGGATCCGGATCCGGGTCCATACGGACCCATGTCCGGATCCGGAAATTGCCATCCCTATAAATACCAAGCCATTTCATTTGTAAATTCATAATTTCTTCTTTGAAATTCCTTAAGAATAACTAAGAATATTGTATCTTGTTTGTTTATTTACAGCTTTCAGTAATTAATTTCCGCTTTCACACTTTCTTTTCTTTACTTTTTCAGTTTTTACTTTCCGCAATTTACTTTTACGGACAATACTTTTCTTTCTTTACTTTTTCAGTTTTTACTTTTCAAGCAATGAGGAGGTAACTCCCCATTGCTGGGGTAAAAGGTAAAGCTTTTATTATTGCTATTTAAATTAATCTCCCCTAATTATAATATAATAACTATTTAAAATCTGACTTAACGAGGATACCGCCATATTGGTCGGTTGATAAATAATTATAATTGGTTTTAACCTGACTAAGCATGGATACCGCCTGGTTGGTCGGCTGGTAATTAATTATTAATTTGACTTAATCAGGATACCGCCTATATGGCTGGTTGGTAAATATCACGCAAAGTTAATATAATATATTAAGGGAGATATCTAAAATAGTAGTAATAAAAGTGGATCATTTTACCTCAACATTTTCTTTATTGTACTTTTACTTTATTTACTTTCAGCAATTTACTTTTTAGCAATTTACTTTTCAAGCAATTTACTTTTCACCAATTTACTTTTCAGCAATTTACTTTTCAGTAATTTACTTTCCAGTTATTTAATTTCCAGCATTTACTTTATGTCCTTTCTTTTATTAAGTTTCTACTACCCATAAATACATGTCGTAACTAAGCCAGTTATCTGGGGTTGTGATGAAATCCAATATCACCGGTTTATAAGGGGTTAAATTACAGTTTGGGTAATATAAAGATTTATTTATTGAGCCTTAATCCTAATGCTTTTTATTAACTGGCCATTAATAAAATTGAACTGGTAAACTTAAAATGAACTTGGAAAAGAGATTTTAGGTTAAAGACCTTAGACTCAATAGCCCACGATCTTCCTTGAGGATAGATAACCCTTTTGTAGATTTCCTTACAGGATAGGAATATAACTGCCGGGCGGGGGTAACCATAATTGGAACTTAATCTTAATGAATTCAGATAACTTGGTCAACATAGGAATATGATTAATTGGGTTATACTGGGTATTTGTATTTGACCATCGGAAGAGGCTTTTACATAATTTCGTGTTCCAGGTTAATAAACCAATATATTACACAAATGTAAAATAACCACTTCATCTTTTAAAAAAGATATTGGAAGAATTCACAACCCTGGATTGTTTTATAAATTTGAATTTTCTTCAATCTACTTTCAAGCAATTTATTTAGTTATTTTAATTTTAAAGTCATCACCCAATCAAACAATCAATCCATTAGATATTTGTAAACATTTAACTTCATAAATTGATAATAAAAGGTTTTAAGTCTTCATGCGATCGATACTTTTTATACTACTTGAACGATATGTGCGCTTGCGTTATACGCATGTGATTACGCATCGGTCAAGTTTTTGGCGCCATTACCGGGGACTTATTTATCTTTCACTATTATTTTTGAGGTTGGATACTTTACTTATATCTAATTTCTTTTTAATTATTGTTTTTGTTTTCTTGTGTATTCGGTTCTCAGACACTAGATGAGATGAACCAAAAACTTTGAACTCCGACCGTTTGACCCAAAGATTGAAAGAACCATCAGACAGTTGAGAAAGGAAAGGCGAGAAAGCCAAGAAGCAATCGTTAACATGGAACCTGAACCTTTGGAGGTTGCACCACCAATTCCTATTCGAGACAGAACCATTCCAGTGGAGGACGGCCCCATTTCCTGTATTGTACTTCCTCCCTTACCAGCAATGCGTGTGACATCAAAACATGCATTCAAATGATTCAGCAGTCAGTACAGTTTGAGGGGAATGCAACTGAAGATCCTAATGCCCACATCAACAACTTCCTGAAAGTTTGCGGCACTTTCAATTACAACAGAGCATCAGAAGAAGCAATGAGACTACGAGTTTTCCATATTCCTTGAAAGACAGAGCAAAAGCTTGGTTACATTCACTTCCAGCAGGTTCCATCACAACTTGGAACACTCTAGCCACAAAATTCCTTGCAAAGTACTTTCCACCAGCCAGAACTGCAAAGTTGAGGAATGACATCACATCTTTTGTACAACAAGATTCAGAATCCTTTTACGAAGCTTGGGAAATGTATAAAGATTTACTCCGGAAATGTCCTCACCATGAGATTGCAAAATGGCTACAAGTCCAAAACTTCTACAATGGACTTTCTGGAATAATGAGAACCACAATTGATGCTGCTGCTATAGGAGATTTAATGGCAAAAGGAGAAGATCAAGCCTGGGAATTAATTGAAGAAATGGCTAACAAAAATTCCTTGTGGCCAACAGAAATGAGCTTGATACAACGAATTGCTAGAATTTATGAAGTTGGAGCCAACACTGCAGTGAATGCCAAGCTGGATCAGATATGCAAATTCATGGAAACTCTCAGCATGCAAGGTAACACTAGATCCACAAGTTCACCATATGGATGAGCACCAGAACCAAACTAACATGAAGAAACAGTGAACTATGTCAACAATTTCAACAGACATGGGAATAATCCATATTCCGAAACCTATAATCCGGGGTGGAGGAATCATCCCAATTTCGTTTGGAGCAATAATTCAGGGCCAAGGAACTATCCACCATCCGGATTCCAACAACAACAGAACAAAGGCTAGGAGCATGAAAAAGAACCATGAATTGCAGAAGTGTTGGCTCAATTAAAAAAATATGATGCTATGATTCAGAGCCAATCTGCTTCTATCAAAGCACTGGAGAATCAAATTGGACAATTGGCCAATGCTCAGAGTTACAGACCACCAGGAAATCTTCCCAGTAACATAGAACCAAATCCAAGAAACCGAGGGAAGGAGCAATGTCAAGCCATTACCTTGAAAAGTGGCACTGAAATCAACAAAGATGTTGGAATCAAGGCAATCGTTGAAGAAGTTCCAAAAGATGCAGTTCCACAGATGGAGGAAAAATAAGCAAAGGAAAAAGATCAAGAAAGAATCACTTTACCTCCACATTTTCCTCAACGACTCAAGAAAAACAAATTGGATAAACAGTTTGCTCAATTCTTGGAGGTGTTCAAAAAGCTGCATATCAACATTCCATTTGCAGAAGCCTTGGAAGAAATGCCCAGCTATGTCAAATTCATGAAAGAAATTATTTCACGAAAATGGAGATTATGAGATTACGAGACAGTAGCATTGACGGAGGAATGCAGCGCCATCATTCAGAGGAAACTTCCCCCGAAGTTGAAAGATCCTGGCAGTTTCACAGTTCCTTGCACCATTGGAGAACATATATCGGTAAAGCTTTATGTGATTTAGGTGCAAGTGTTAATTTGATGTCTTTTTCTATTACAGGAAACTGTAAATTGGAGAAGCAATGCCTACCTCAGTCTTTCTGCAACTTGCTGATCGAACACTCACATTCGAGAGGTGTAGTGAAGATGTTCTGGTCAAAGTTGACAAACTCATTCTCCCAGCAGATTTCATTATCCTTGACATGGAAGAAGACAAAGATGTTCCCATCATCCTTGGGAGACCATTCTTGGCTACAGGTCGAACTGTGATGTGATTGATGTGCAAAAAGGAGAACTAACTATGAAAGTACAGGACCAAGAAGTTACCTTTAATGTTTTCAAAGCCATGAAATTCCTGAGTGATGAAAAGGAGGAGATGTTTCAGAATTGATGTTGTCGATAGTATCATTTAGGATACTGATACAATTCCCACAGACAAACTTGAAGCTTGCATCACAAATATGACTGATAGCGAGCTAGATGCTGAAATTCTAGAATGTATCAACTATCTTGACAAGCCATTCCGATTTAAATCGACACCACCAGTGGAAAGTCTGGAACTTCTGAAGAAAGATCGAATCAAGCCCTCAATTGAAGAACCACCGCAGCTGGAGCTGAAGCTATTGCCGAGTCATCTCAGGTATGTATTTTTTTGGAAACTCTTCTGAATTACTTGTGATTATTTTTCTTCGCTAACATTGGAGCAGGAAGAAAAGTTGCTGAGAGTATTACGGGAACACAAGAAAGCCATTGGTTAGACTATAACAGACATTCGAAGCATTAGTCCATCATTTTGCATACACAAGATTCTGATGAATGATGAGTACAAACCTACAGTGGAGCATCAACGGAGACTCAATCCAATCATGAAGGAGGTCGTGAAGAAAGAAATCATCAAATGGTTGGATGCTGGCATCATTTACCCCATCTCAGATAGCACCTGGGTGATTCCTATGCAGTGTGTACCAAAGAAATGAGGAATTATTGTAGTCACAATGAAAAGAATGAGCTGATTCCAACAAGAACAGTGACTGGATGGAGAGTATGCATGGACTACAGAAAACTGAATAAAGCAACGAGGAATGACCATTTTCCGCTGCCATTCATTGATCAGATGTTAGACTGGCGGGACATGAGTACTATTGCTTTCTGGATGGATATTCGGGGTACAATCAGATTTCCATCGCCCCAGAAGATCAGGAGAAAACCATTTTTACATGTCCCTATGATACTTTTGCTTTCCGCAGAATGCCATTTGGATTATGTAATGCACCTGCCACATTTCAACGTTGCATGATGGCCATCTTCTAAGACATGCTGGCGCAGAGTATGGAGGTTTTCATGGATGACTTCTCTGTGTTTGGAGATTCTTTTGACCACTGCTTGCAAAATCTGGAACAGGTATTACAAAGATGCGAAAATACCAACCTGGTACTCAACTCGGGAGAAATTCCACTTCATGGTGCAGGAAGCCATTGTTCTTGGACATCGAATCTCATAAAAGGGAATCGAGGTAGACAAAGCAAAGATCGAGACAATTGAAAAATTACCTCCACCAACATCTGTAAAAGGGGTTCGGAGCTTTCTTCGACATGCAGATTTTTACAGGAGATTTATCAAAGACTTTTCCAAGATTGATAAACCTCTGTGCAATCTTTTGGAGAAAGATGTGCCTTTCAACTTCACCAAAAAATGCCATGAAGCTTTTGAGATCCTGAAACGGAAGCTTGTTTCTGCTCCTATCATTGTAGCACCAGACTAAACCCTTCCATTTGAGGTGATGTGTGATGCTAGTGACTTTGTTGTAGGTGCAGTTTTGGGACAACACAAAGCAAAAGTTTTCCACACCATTTACTACTCCAGCAGAACTCTGAATGAAGCTCAACTCAACTACACAACCACTAAAAAGGAGTTGCTCGCAGTTGTGTTCGCTTTTGATAAATTTCGCTCCTATCTGTTGGGTCCCAAAGTGGTGGTCTACACAGATCATTCAGCGATCAAATACCTGATCGTGAAGAAAGATGCCAAACCCAGATTGATCCGTTGGATACTTCTTCTGCAAGAATTTGACGTGGAGATTAGAGATAGGAAAGGGACAGAAAATCAAGTGGCAGATCACTTATCGAGGCTCGAGAATGGAGAAACAGCTGGTGAAGAACTGACAATCAAAGAAACATTTCCAGATGAACAGCTATTTGCCATTAAACAACAGGAAGTCTCTTGGTATGCTGACTATGTCAACTACATAGTATCAGGAAAATGGCTGTTGGAATGGACAACTCAGCAACGAAAGAAGTCTTCAAAGAAGTCAAGCACTATATTTGGGATGAGCCGTACCTATTCAAATGCTGTGCTGATCAATTATTGAGACGGTGTATTCCACAGGAGGAGGTCAATAGTGTCTTACAACACTGTCATTCATCACCATATGGAGGACACTTCAGTGGAAACAAAACTGCAACCAAAGTCCTACAATCAGGTTTATTCTGGCCCACTCTTTTTAAAGATGCTTATCTATTTGCTCTTCAATGTGACATGTGCCAGAGAACGGGAAATATTTCCAGAAGAAATGAAGGACCTTTGCAAAACATTCAGGAAGTAGAAATATTTGATGTATGAGGGATTGATTTTATGGGACCCTTTGTTCCATCATTCGGAAACCTGTACATACTGGTTACAATATACTACGTCTCTAAATGGGTTGAAGCAATTGCACTGCCATCCAATGATTCAAAAGTGGTGATCAAATTCCTTTAAAATAATATTTTCACTCGTTTCGGGACACCGCGGGCGATTATCAGTGATGATGGCTCACATTTCTGCAACAAATACTTTGATGCACTCCTATCCAAATACAGAGTTACTCATAAGGTTGCCACTGCCTATCATCCACAGTCAAATGGACAGGTGGAAGTTTCAAACAGGGAGATCAAACAAATCTTGGAGAGAACTGTTGGATCAACAAGGAATGACTGGTCTGAAAAACTAGATGACGCATTATGGGCCTACCGAACTGCTTACAAGACACCCATTGGTATGTCCCCATATCGAATGGTGTTTGGGAAAGCATTCCATCTGCCAGTTGAGATTGAACACAAGGCGTACTGGGCACTGAAGAAGATGAATCTTGATCCACAAGCTTCATGAGAGAAAAAACTTCACCAACTCAACCAATTGAGGAATTTCGCCTACAGGCTTATGAAAATGTCAAACTGTACAAAGCAAATACCAAGAGATGGCATGATAAAAAATAGTGCGCAAACAATTGGAGCCAGGACAGCAGGTGTTGTTATACGATTCACGGCTGAAACGTTTTCCTAGAAATGTGAAATCAAAGTGGTCAGGTCCATTTGTGATTACTCACGTGTTACCATATGGAGTTGTTGAGATATACAACCCCAAGTCCAATAACACATTCAAAGTTAACAGACAGCGTCTCAAGCACTATTGGGGAGAATCATTTGAGCGACAAAAAGAAAATGTCACACTTTCAGATCCAGCCTAACGTTCGAGCAGTCACGTCAAGCTGACGACGTTAAACTTAGCGCTAGCTGGGAGGCAACCCATGCAATTTGTGTATATATTATGATTTGGTGTGTTCTATTTTATGTGTTAGTTTTTGTAGGATGAAGTCATTTCAAGATAGACGAAGCTCTCGCAAATATCACAAGCAATTTCTTTCTCTCCCTCAAAATTCTCTGATGAAAGTCTACAAAACTCACTTGGAACGGTGAGGCTACTGATTATCAAAGGTATTCCTACTGGACATTCATTAGGGATTGGCTTGAGTAAGGAGTCTTTGGATGACATATCTAAGACTCTTGAGACGTATCCCAGTGTATATGTATAATCATGAAATCGCGTGTTATATACACAATTCTTAAAAGAAAAACAACAGTAAGTCTCGGGAATCTGACTCTAAAAGATCATGTTTGCCTATTTATAAGAAAATTGGATGGGAAGCTTGTCCTGATGCATAGATGTCATTCAAGCCGTTACATTATTGTAAATATTATATCTCTTTCTTTCCTAATATTGTGATTTGTTTTGTTATTTCTTGACATGATCCAGGATACTTTTTGACCTTCATGATTTACTATTTTGCTACTAATCGTCCTTGGGAAGATACTTGTACTATTATTACTCACCATTTTCAGGTTCTATAAATTCAACTCATCATTGCACCTTTGAAGGAATCCAGATAAAAATGGAAGCTACTTCAAGGAAGACGGGTTGAAAACATCTGTGTGTTTTACGGTACCAGTGTTGGTGTTAAACCAGAATACGTAACAGCGGCACATGAATTTGGTCGAGTCATTACTGCAAGAAATATTCACTTAGTATATGGCGGTGGCAATCTTGGACTAATGGGGATCGTTTCAAAGGCTGTACAGGATGGAGGCATTCAAGTCTTAGGAATTATCCCAAAACCCTTAGCGGAGGTGAATCTTATCGGATCATCAAACGGCGAGGAACTAATCGTGCCAGGTATGTCTGAACGACTGGTAGAGATGATTAACCGTGCTGATGCTTTTATTGCTTTGCCAGGAGGCTTGGGCACGATGGAGGAAAAATTTTACAGTTTTATCTTGGGCCAACTTGAACATACACAAGAAACCGCTTGGACTGTACAATGTTGATGGATTTTATGATTTTCTTTGTGTGTTTTTTGATGATGCCCGGAGAAATGGGTTCGTGTCAAAGCTTGTAAAAGAACTCCTCTTTACTGCCAGAACTACCCCATATTTAATTGACCAAATCTTAGCCTTTGAATCTCAAATTAACCCCATTCTTTCCAAGATAAACTGGTCCGATAATGATCGTGGTAAGAGGCGTCGGATAAATCTAGATCTTAACCTTTAACTTTTATTTAGATGTAGAATTTCAGCTAACCAGGTACGGTTCTCTAAACTCTTCGTCTACTATTTAAGACATTGAGGACAATGTCTCATTTAGGTTTGGGGGAGGAGAATAGTTAAATTGTATCTTGTTTTTATTGTTTTATTTTTAGTCAAAATTTTCGAAAAAGCAAAAAAACAATTTTGAAAAAATTTATAAAAACCAAAAAATATATTGTATTTTTGTGTTTTTATTTGATTAATCAGTGAAATTGGTGTGAGAGCTGTGTAAGGAATTTCCATTCCTGAGACGTATCTCAACCAATTTCGGAACAAGTTAATTTTTGTTTATTTCCTTTTAAATTATTTAAATTATGAATTCTCCATAATACTGACTAAAATGAATCTTCATATGCTCAGTTGACAAGTATTATCAGCATACATGGTAACATACATACATGAGCTGTAATTGAAAAGTTTGTAATATTTTGTGCCCTAGTTTAATTGGACGAAGCATCTAAAAAACGATGGAAAAAAAAAACGTCTGAGATCCGAATTATTAAGTCTATAAGGGTGTTTTAACACCTAGTGCCCTAAAACCAACTGGTTTGGGAGTCACTGGCCAAAGCTCGCTACATGGATCGAAGATGTTGCCAAAAATATATATATATATATATATAATATAAATATGAAGTCTGAGTAATTAAGTCCGTAGGGGTGTCTTAACACCTAGTGCCCTAAAGCCAACTGGTTTGGGAGTCACTGACCCAAAGCTCGCTACATAGATGGATGATATTGTATATAAATTAAAAAAAATAAAAAAATCTAGAAAAAAAATCAGAAAAATCAGAAAAAAAAAATATTCCATTGCTAAAAAAGGTGTGAATTATGATAAAACTTTAGGACAAAAATATTACTCTCTTTTCAACTACACTTGTGACTATTGTGTGAAAAATGAGTTGATTAATATTTTGTTAATTGTATATGGAGAATGGTAAAAATAATCAGAGAATTTACTTATTCGATAATTTAGAAAGAAAGAAACAACTATTAACTTGGATAAGAAGTTTCACCTGTTTAGTTACTAATTCTTTATTCTATTTTCTCTTGTCTTTTGCTTTTGTGTGCATTAGTTTTTTATTATCTTTTTACTTTTGTAAAACGTTTCTGGGTAGCGTTGTGTAAGCCCTAACGAGACTACAACTCGTCCACTAGGGACACCTTAGGGTTTAAAGGCTTGTTGCATATGCTAAATGCAACCGTGATCCCTACGAGAGTGGCTTAGTTTATTTTAATTGTTTTGCTCGAGAACTAGCAAAATGTTAGGTTTGGGGGTGAGCTTCTTCCATCCTTGAATGTGACTTTTAGGAGAAGTTAAATTGTATCTTGTTTTTATTGTTTTATTTTTATTCAAAATTTTTCGAAAAACCCAAAAAATTGAAAAAATTTATAAAAACAAAAAAACTATTTTTTGTATTTTTGTGTTTTTATTTGATTAATCAGGTGAAATTGGTGTGAGATAGCTATGTAAGGAATTTCCATTCCTGAGACGTATCTCAACCTATTTCGGAACAAGTTAATTTTTGTTTATTTCCTTTTAAATTATTTAAATTGTGAATTATCCATAATTCTGACTAAAATGAATCTTCATATGCTCAGTTGACAGGTATTATCAACATACATGGTAACTTACATACATGAGCTGTAATTGAAAAGTTTGTAATATTCAGTGCCCTAGTTTAGTTGGAGGAAGCATCTAAAAAACGATGGAAAAAAAAAAACGTCTGAGATCCGAATTATTAAGTCTATAAGGGTGTTTTAACACCTAGTGCCCTAAAACCAACTGGTTTGGGAGTCACTGGCACAAAGCTCGCTACATGGATCGAAGATGTTGCCAAAAATATATATATATATATATATATATAAATGAAGTCTGAGTAATTAAGTCCGTAGGGGTGTCTTAACACCTAGTGCCCTAAAGCCAACTGGTTTGGGAGTCACTGACCCAAAGCTCGCTACATAGATGGATGATATTGTATATAAATTAAAAAAAAAAAAAATCTAAAAAAAAAATCAGAAAAATCAGAAAAAAAAAAATATTCCATTGCTAAAAAAGGTGTGAATTCTGATAAAACTTTAGGACAAAAATATTACTCTCTTTTCAACTACACTTGTGACTATTGTGTGAAAAATGAGTTGATTATATTTTGTTAATGTGTATATGGAGAATGGTAAAAATAATCAGAGAATTTACTTATTCGATAATTTAGAAAGAAAGAAACAACTATTAACTTGGATAAGAAGTTTCACCTGTTTAGTTACTAACTTCTTTATTCTATTTTCTCTTGTCTTTTGCTTTTGTGTGCATTAGTTTTATTATCTTTTTACTTTTGTAAAACGTTTCTGGGTATCGTTGTTGTAAGCCCTAACGAGACTACAACTCGTCCACTAGGGACACCTTAGGGTTTAAAGGCTTGTTGCATATGCTAAATGCAACCGTGATCCCTACGAGAGTGGCTTAGTTTAATTTTAATTGTTTTGCTCGAGAACTAGCAAAATGTTAGGTTTGGGGGTGAGCTTCTTCCATCCTTGAATGTGACTTTTTAGGAGAATAGTTAAATTGTATCTTGTTTTTATTGTTTTATTTTTATTCAAAATTTTTCGAAAAACCCAAAAAATTGAAAAAATTTATAAAAACAAAAAAACTATTTTGTATTTTTGTGTTTTTATTTGATTAATCAGGTGAAATTGGTGTGAGATAGCTATGTAAGGAATTTCCATTCCTGAGACGTATCTCAACCTATTTCGGAACAAGTTAATTTTTGTTTATTTCCTTTTAAATTATTTAAATTGTGAATTATCCATAATTCTGACTAAAATGAATCTTCATATGCTCAGTTGACAGGTATTATCAACATACATGGTAACTTACATACATGAGCTGTAATTGAAAAGTTTGTAATATTCAGTGCCCTAGTTTAGTTGGAGGAAGCATCTAAAAAACGATGGAAAAAAAAAAGTCTGAGATCCAAGTTATTAAGTCTGTAAGGGTGTTTTAACACCTAGTGCCCTAAAACCAACTGGTTTGGGAGTCATGGCCCAAAGCTCGCTACATGGATCGAAGATGTTGCCAATATTATATATATATATATATCTGAAGTCTGAGTAATTAAGTCCGTATGGGTGTCTTAACACCTAGTGCCCTAAAGCCAACTGGTTTTGGAGTCACTGACTCAAATCTCACTACATAGATGGATGATATTGTATATAAATAAAAAAAATAAAAAAAAAGAAAAAAAATCAGAAAAATCAGAAAAAAAAAAATATTCCATTGCTAAAAAATGTGTGAATTCTGATAAAACTTTAGGACAAAAATATTACTCTCTTTTCAACTACACTTGTGACTATTGTGTGAAAAATGAGTTGATTAATATTTTGTTAACTGTGTATATGGAGAATGGTAAAAA
>SKCR01032638.1:0-32813 GCA_019454045.1 Zanthoxylum bungeanum | reverse complement strand
CTTATGTGTATCAAGTATACGTGAAAACGGGTTCGACACAGACATTCTGTCTACACAAGGATAAAAATAAAGCAGAAATTAATATATAAATATCATGATAAAAAACACTACAAACAAGAATACATAAATTTAACTCTTAAAGTGCCCTCGCAATGTCTTACATATTCTTTATAATATCTACAAACAAGAATACATAAATTTAACTCTTAAATCTCACAAAGCAAAGTAGATCCTTCTTGACATTTACTCAAATCTCACGCTTTAGCAATATTGACCTTTGTAAATTCGAGAAGGTAGACAACTATTGTCAATTGCATCTCATGCAACTCTTACATTCGGTCCTAAATCGAATCTCATCCTCACGCTTTAGCAATATTAGATAGTTCAATTTTTAGATCAACTTGTCTATTGCCGAAAGTAAGATTCTAATATTAACCTCACACTTTAGCAATATTGGATAATACTTTCTCTTAAATTCAACTCATCTCATGCTTAACCGGAATAGTACAAAACATTATAACCAATCCCTCACGCTTTAGCAATATTGGAATAATCACAATGGTTTCACTAACAGCGTATAGACAAGCCGGACCATGTCATATTTTCAACTAAAATAATGACACTTAATGATCTAGCGTAAAGATTTTTCCAAAGTCAAATGCATACAAATATATAAAATGTATGCATGTTCAAAAATGCCTAAAACATGTAATTCACAATTAAATGTATGCATGAGCATTTTATAACATTGAGAAAAATTGTAAGGAACATGAACAATTAGAAGCATGTATCGCTCTGATACCACTTGCTGTGTGAGGAACGGCAATGTCGAGCGCAGCGGAACCCGCCCGAGATCAAATCCCGAGCGAATAAATTTTTTTTTTTATTCTCGGCATTGAGCCTAAATTAGTGGCAAAGAAAATTTTTTATCAACTTAAAATTTTTCAATGCATTAAAAATAATTTTCCATGCATCAAAAAATTACCATAAGCATAATTAAAATTTTCAACACACTTAAAACATTTATCAACTCTTGATAAATCATTCGAAGCAATAAATTAATTTTCCAACTCTTGGAAAAATTAATCCAAGCTAATAAAATAATTTTCCAACACTTACAAAATTATTTCAAGCATATTACATAATTTCCAACTCTTGAAAATTACTCCAAGCATACAAAAATTTCTATATCAACTATATATCAATTATCATACACTTCAATGCTCATAATCCCTCACTTAAATACTTCCAATTAATCCAACAAATCCACAAGAATTTTTCTCAACAATAATCGTCAACAAATCTAACAATAAAATTTACAAATTAAATTTACCAACAAGCTTTGCCAATGATCATTTCCTTCAAGCTTTTCCAAATCTTACAAGCTTTGAGCTTTCTTCAAATTCCACCAAATTAAGTTCTTCTAAGAATAAATCTTGGTGATCAAAAGGTGGTTTGATCACTCAAGAGTGACAACCAATTTTTCCCCTAATTTTAACTCTTAAAACCCTAGGAAAAAGAAAGCTTCAAGAACAATAATTAACCCTTAACTCTTAAGGATCAATTCCATGTTCTTAGAAATTAAATTGGGTGAGTTTTGGTGAGATTTTGGCTTTGATTTTTGAAGAACAAAAACAACTCTTTCTCTTGTTCTTGGTTTCGGCAGAGGGAGAAGCAAAACAAACAACCAAAACAATTTCTTTATTTCTTAGTTATTACGGCATACTGTAAGTGGAGAGAAGAAAAAGCAATGGTTATTGTTTTTTTTTTTTTTGTTTTATTAAATTAATAATAAAGAAAACCAAAACCAAAATAACAAACCATGATTTAAAGAATCTTTTCCCTACACCACAAATTTCAAAAAATAACTTAACCATAGTTAAAATTAAATCTCACAAACTTTAGCATAAAGCTAACTTAGTTACATTTTATGAATCATTTAGTTACTTTAACTAAACAATCCAATTTTGCTTTACCTTAATTACTTTAACTAATTAAAAGCTTTATTTGTATAATTTAAGTAATTAATATTATATATTAATTTAACAATTAAATTAATTCATAAAATAATTACTAATATAATGTAAATCAAATTTACATTTATTATACAATAAAATTATATCAACTCTTGATATAAATTTAATTAATTCAATTCATCTCATGAATTATCGGATTAAACAATTTAATCCTAAAAACCCAAAAAATACTTTGTCAACATTTGACGAAAGGTCGCCCTAGTGCTCAACGAGTAAACTCAATATAATGGAACTCTCTAGGCTCACGTTCGGTTGTTACTTATATATATATATATATATATATATATATATATATATATATATATATATACATATATATCTCATATACTTGTACACATATTTCATGAAGGCCTGTCCACCTACAAATCATGACTAAACAACACGACACGTCGAACCATACAAGTCGAGGTTAAAATGCTAATGTATAATCCATTCGTCATTACCGTTTCCAATTGAGTAAGGTTATAGTTATACTGTCAAAACCTTATCTACTCAATATAAACTAACTTTTCATAATTATATTCCATTAATAAATAATATAGCAAAACTCTTTTCAATATTATTTATAATGTTAAAGAAACAATTTCTTCAACGAACTTTTGGCCAAAAGATTTTCGGAATAGACTCTGAAAATTTCTGGAAACAAAATCCAACCATATGGACCGACGAATCCTTATATTAACACACACCGAACTTCATGAGCATCGGTCCATACCTAACAGTCATCCAGAGGTCAGACCATAGAAGGTCTCTTACATGCATGGTATTAGGCACATTGGATCACTCACAAGACCACCGTGGTGTCTCAAGTCAAAGGACCACAATAACTACTCAACTCGAAAAGACAACTATTGACAGTTTTATGGAATATCTATTAGTAATCTTTTATGAGTTTGTTCGATACTCATTCAACTAATGAATATCTGCATTTCTATACGAACTTCCGCTAAGCTTACAGTCTGTTGAGACAAACCATATGTCCATTACATATATAGACAATGCACTAGTCTTACCAATATAATGACCGACCCATGCCAATATATCTAAACCAAGAATAATTTATATTTGAGAGAATGCGTGAAATTTCTCAACGCCATTTGCAACTCTTGCAACTATATCACTGTATGTTGTAACTCTCGGGTCTTTACTAAATTCATATAAGGTGCCGAGTGTAACTCGAAATCTCTAACTCTTAGAGTAATCTAACTCTTAGATTTACAATATATAAATAAAAGCAAGAGTTTTACCATATAAATAAATAAATAACCATGATAAAATAAATATTCTATTACATAAATATCAAATATTCATACAAAAAGTGAATGGTGCTCGATCACCATTTCCAACAAAAGCTATACTTTGAAAATGCTCTATTTAAAAAGTTATATCAAACAGAGCCTAAGCACTACACAAAATTGACTTTTAAAAAATTATAAGCTACTAATAGTTGTATTATTAGTGACGAAATGAATTTCGCTAGTAAAAGTGCATCTTTAGTGACAAAATCTAATTATTTTTAGTGCCGAAATTCATTTCGCCACTGAAGGTAGGTAAATACTAAAAGTGTACCTTCACCATTGAAAATATACTATTAGTGGCGAAATTATATTTCAAAAGCTGTTTACACCATATGATATTTTGTATTGTAAAATGATACAAAATATAAATTTTAATACATTAATATATATAAATAGAATATTTATATTTACAAGCAAAAAAATATATTATGTTCCAATATTAAAACAGACAAATGATCAACTAGTTATAATTCAAAAATCAAAAGCTATTGGTTTCGTCTCATATCTAAATTTGCATTCTATATTCAAACTACAAAAAAACTTTGAACATATGGTGAAACGAAACCATTCATCGAATGAACTAGCTTCTCATTTGTCCACTACTTTTTCAACCAACAAAATAGTTACCTGTATTTGTATGAAAATAATTATATCATTGTATATTAATCTCATATCAATAGATAAACAAAAATTAATTATATGTTAAAAAATTAAAACTGAAGAAATGGGAAAAATTCAAGAAATAAAATTAAAGTCAACTTGAGTTGATATTTTGAAACAGTCTTTCAAATTACCCGATATTTATGAAATATATATGGAACAAAAGTCACAGAACTGTTGTCGAAACATATCATCTGAAACCGATTCGATATGAATTCAGTCTTTTCTTCCTATCTTCACCATCCTGAGGTTAAGTTTAATTTTTTTTTACATACAAATTATTTTACTTTGCAATCTTAAAATTTGGTATCAACTCACTTTTCTCTGTAAAGTTGTCGTTGGAGTTGATCTTGCAACTGCTCATTCAAAGCTTTTTGATATGTATAATATAAATGTAAATTCCATAATAATAGTGTTATAGGCATCACAAATATATTTAATTAAAAAACAAGCACATGTGACTCACGTTGTTCTCCACGCATATGAGACATATATTCTTGTGCGCCCTTCACCGCAATATTACATATCAAGCAAGTGTACAACTCCTACAAATATGACCATCAAATATGACAATCAAATATGATTTAAAGAATTTTTCGCCATTTTTTTAATCAAAACATAACTTACAATATCACATTGAGTTTGACCAACATCATTTGGGCTTGATTTCTTCTCATCAACAGGCTTTAAAGAAGATGAACCAGACTGTAAATTTATTAAGCAAATATTTCAAAACACAAGAATGTAGAAATAGCTTTGTATAAATATCTTATTACTTACTGGTGGATGATGACTCTTCTGCGAAAAGGCTAACTCTTCTTTTACCAATCGTTGCAACTCTTTCTACCTTTCAATACGTAGCTCCTCATGTAAATCGGCCTCTATCTCTGCACTAAGTGTAACTAGAAGTTCAGCCTCTTTTTTTTAGTAAAACGTTAGCCATTTTCTCCTCAACTTCAGATTGAATTTGAGTAGTTATCTCTTCATTCGTCGCACTATAAAGATTTTGTTGCCCTCCATGATTTACATTTTTGAAAGGGTTGGTAAATCATTACAAATGTTAAACAATAAAATATTTATACAACCATTTCCTTACACAAAAATTCTTAAAGTCAAGTGTATTTAACCTTCACTTTGTCCATGAGCTTTTTCTTGATGCTTAAATTTATATCAGACCATTTATTATCATTAAGAGGACAATATTGTTTTACTATATAACTTGTCTCTATTATAAATTGTTGGGCATTATCACCAACTACCCTCAGAAGACATTTAGGTATATCCACAACCACTGGTTCAATTTTTTCATCTCTTTTACGTTTCCATTTCACACCACGGGTCTTTCCCCGTGTGTTTGCTTTATAAATAAAATCAAACTATGTAGTAAATACAATATAGATATTTCAATTACATAAGTTTAAACAATACCAACGTACCAACTTCTATTTCAGGTTGTTTCGAATGTGATCCTTCCACATGTGAGGATTCCACTTGAGTTGCCATTGAATCTATGAAAAATACAAGCAAACATAAGGATTAATATTTGGCATTTGTATAGAAACAAAAAAAATCATAATAAATGACATAATACAATGTATTATAAATATTCATATAAAAATATTTACCATATCAAAATGTTCATTCACTAGAATTATAACTTATGGAGTCTACGTCATCATCATCATCATCTTCTTCTTTAGACCAACAACCACTAAGTTTGTTCATATCATTTCTATCCACAATTCTTGGATCTATATCATCTCCAACATCCCAATATGGTTCATTATCATCACCATTTTTTATTTATCAAAAGCCATGTCATAGTAGTTACGAGGAATTATTTTAACTATTATTCACTAATTAGAGTCCAGTTGATCTAGCAAATAATACACTTGCTCAACTTGGCTAGCCAACACAAATGGCCATTGATTAAATTTTTAACATTTTTGAAAGTTCGAGATTATCCAAGGTGCTGACCATATGCGGAATTAAACACAATGATCAAGACAAGTCCTGATTACTGTAACTATGGAATTCTAACAGGCAACTACAGTATCAACCAATTATAATATAATACCAAAATATTAATTCAATGAAAAATATAAATGCAGAAAATAAATAAACATCACACAAAATCAACACAATATTTTGGTGACGAAGTGGAAAACTCGTGCGAGTAAAAAATCACTCCGGGTATCTCGGCTACCAGCCCAATCCACTATGTAGAAAAAAATTTACAGCGATGGTCAAGACCTATGGTGGCAACTCCACCGACTCAAGTACCTCTAGACTGCAAGAACTCAAGGAACTCCTCAAGTCCGTATCCCACGGTTTTCTTCAGAACCTCTGAAGTCTCTGAGTAGATTGTCTCTACACCTTTAAACGCCGGAACTCCGACTACCAATCTTCCTCCTAAAGAACTCTGAAGGCTTAGAAAGTTGGGTTTGGTTGTGTTGATGGTAAATCAAAGAAAGGTTTCACCAAACATACAGAAGACATGAGAAGCAAAGAGTCTTCAAGGTGAAATCAAGAAGGTTGAAAACTATCAATGTTTTCTGCTCAAAGGAATTGTGTTTCAACACTTGTGAAGGTGGCTCAATGTTTGTTTATATAGGTAGGGCAAAGGAAAAGGATTTCCTAGTTTTATTTTGGCTTAAAAACGTATCTAAAGTATCCTACTTACTCACGGGCATTCGAACTCACTTCAAACGCAACTCAACGCCTAGTTTCTGCCTGAAAACGTTCGAACAGAAATACGAATGACACACGAACGCGGGTCGTAGACTAGTTTTCAGGTACAACTTAAAACACTTGTAACTTTCTCGTCCCTTGGCCAAATCATGCGTTTTTTATATGTACGCGATCTTCTTTGAGTCTAATTTCCAATGCCACATTACTCAGATAACTCCATCAGATTTTATCCAAATACTTGTCCAATTATTCCGACATCTTCAAGACTCATTACAACTCAATTGAACTTATTTTGTTACAGACAATGCCAATAAAAATAGAACTAACAATCTCCCATTTTGGCATTCCGTGAAAAAATACTACCTAATACAAAGACTACGATAATAGACCCAAAATGAAAATAGCCAACTGCAACCATCGAAACAATAACTTATTACATTAAGACTCGATCTAACACCTAAACAAGTAGTCTTCAAATCAATGCCACCTCAGCAACAAACCTGCTAACCTGAAACATCCACAAACAATTGTTGGTGGATTAATGTCATTAAACGTAAATTAACATGCTTCACAACAAATTTCCAGAAACAAATCTACCCTAACATGCCAAAAATAAACATAAACCCTAAACCTTGAGAACAAGAAAAACCTGGTAGAAATGACGAATACAGTGGTCCAAGTCGAGAAATATATATGTCCTTAAGAACTTATTAGCCCCGTCTTGGTGCTCTACGTATTTTGTGGCTAACGTTCTCCCAGGATAACTCGGATTTCTCTTGTTCATGGGGCACTCCTTAACAAGATCTCGAACTAGAAAATGGAGGGAACTCTCTCTGGTAGAAATGAAATGAGACTCACTAAATTCGGATGAATTTTTGGATTCCTGAGAATGAACATGAAGGCCTCCTTATAAAGGCATAGAAGGGTGCCTTAAGGGCACCCTTTGGTTTGGGGTGCAACCCTCCAAAGGGTTATACCCCTCCCATGCACCCCTCCCATCCAAAAGACATGTCCATCCTCCAATAATATTTGAAGAATTTACAACAACAATAATATACCGTGAAAAGCATTGGGATTAACAAGTTTAACATTAAGCAGGTATAAAACTCATGCATGAACAAATAGATATTCTTATCCCCATTAATCTTAACTCTCATAAAACAGAGATATGAAAAGGATATTCTGTGCTACTACTCCCCCTTAATCTACTCTCCCTCTTTTTGTCACGAAATGACAAAGGACGAAAGTACCAGGATAAACAATAGGAGAAAACTCATGCAAGAGTATATGAAAACAAAAAAAAAAACAAAACTTACTCCCCCACACTAACAGGCCCACACAGTTAGCATATGATCAAATGGGAAGTAAACACTCAGAGATATGTAAAGAAAGAATGTATGCAAAAACTTGAAGCATACACAGGCACACAATGAGGTAAAAATAAATGCTTATAAAAAAACTGACTGAAACAACACTTCAAGCAAATACAATGATACCCAGTCAGTATTCAGCTGTTTATGACATTAAATAATATGCATCATTTTAAGTTTGGCTAAATACAACACTTATGCATATGACATAAACACCAAAGTATAACAAGCACTTGTGTGAAAAATAAGCGCACAACGAAGCAACGCTTAAGACCTATTTTATAAGCTGGACACAGCCAAAGAAATCCATCTCTTAACAAACCAAGTCCACAAAATAGATATTCAAACCCAGCACCACTAGGACCTGAAATTAAGCAATATTGGTTGCATGCTATGATATTTTCCCATAACAATCATGAGCTCATAAATAACAACTCTTTCGAGTGAAGGGTTTTTGCCCTTATCTTTTGAATTTGGCCCATTGGCTCTTTTGCATTTGAGTCTCATGTAAATTTATTTATTTTTAATTTTTTTTTGTTTACCAATGGATAGCAATGTCATCTAGTCAAAGGTCACACTATTTAGTAAACAAAATATGATAGAAATTAGATTGCCAGTCCAAAAACTCATACATGCGATCAAGCCCTGACATAATAAAATCGTGTATGTGGGGTGCAAGCACAAGATATACCAAGAGTTTTTATCACACACACACATGCATATAGAGCATCAAGAAAAATAAAAGCATATTTTACAAGCATAACTATATATCCTACATATCAGGATCACATGCACATGTTTTTCATGCTCGAACAAGCCACACAAATATTTTTAGTCTTTTTCAAATTATATATATATATATATATTTTTTTCAGTTTTAACACGCACAAAAAAAAAATAGATAGACACAACATGGCTTGAAAATATCCAATGGTACGTGGAGTTGTATCCCGAGTACAGATCATACTACCGTCCATTCGGAATCGGCTATGAAATTTATATCCGGGTTTCCATCATATATACCAAGGAATATATAACAAAAATAAAACACACACACCTATATGTAGTGAAAAGAAAATAAACGTGCAAAACAATAAAACACACGCACACACACATGCAATGGGAAAACATATGCAACTTCTAGGAAGAGTTACACCGAAGTGCACTCTCATCACACCTATCAAGGTACTCAGAAGTAGTTGGGAAGATATCTTGTTTCCTCACCCAAACTTTCTTAGGAATCTCTTACACTTGAGAATTCCTAGACAACACAGTAAGTTTCTCACTAAGGAATCGAGCTTGTTTGGTTAGTGCAGAAACTTGAGAAACTAGATTTGAAGTAGAAAATCTAGGTGACACACTCTTAGGCCTCTTCTTTTGTTTGTGCAACATGAAGCACTTAGGCCTAATGTGTCCTGTCTTGCCACAATGATGGCACCCAGGCACAAACCTCAGATGAGAGCAAGGTTTACCCACAACACCTCTAAATCGAGGTTGGGTCACGGGACGAGGAACAGACAGAGGAATCACAAAACTACACTCAACAGGCTTCTTACCTATGTCATGTTTAAGAGATTTAAGCACTACTCTAGATGTTGACGCCTTATCACAGTTAGGCTCAAAATTAATACCTAACATACGATCCACCTTTCTATTCCCACTAGAAAATACAGACAACTGGGTTCTAGCATATTCAAGTTCAGCCTCTAAAATTTGGACCCTATCAATTAGGCCTCTATTCCTCTCCTCTAGGTCATCTATCATCAAGAGGCTTTGCTCAAGGTTGGCTTGAGCTTCATTCTTTTCTAGCTCAACTACTTTCAGCCTCTTATTGACCTCTACATTAGTTTTCTTAATAGTTAAACTCTCATTAAACAGTTCAACATAAGTTACTTGAAGACTTTCCTCATCTACAGACTTATCGAGAGAGACTTCTGAATCAACATCATGAACTTTAATCTCTCTCTCATCATGCACACTAGTAGCAAAGGCCATAAAATTGCTCTTGTCTTTAGGAGACTCATCAGAAGTATAGCCACCTTCTGAATCACTGAGAGAGGCTGCCATGGCTTGTTTACCTTTAGCCTTAAGGTAGGTAGGGCACTCAGATCGAATATGCACATAGCCTTCACATTCATGGCACTGGACACCACAGGGTCTACAACCCATATCATCTCTAGAATCTCTTATGCAATGCCTATTCTCTCTAGGATCATCTTCCCTATCCCTATTACTGCTATGAATGGCCACTCTTCTTCAGCTTAAGAAATTTCTTAAACTTCTTTGCAAACAAAGCTAAATTAAGATCTGTGAGGGTATCATCATCACTAGACGGATCATGAACAACTTCCTTCGCGATCTTCATCGCTATAGTTTTGGGCTTTTGATACCGAGGAAGTTTCTTCCCATAAACCTGTAGCTTTCCTACGAGGTCATCTAATTTAAGCTGATCGAGGTCATTGCTTTCCTCGATGGCGGTAATCTTGGGTAGGAACTTCTAAGGCAGGGATCTAAGGATTTTCCTAACAATCCTACTGGTACGGATAGTCTCACCTAGGTTAAAGCTTGAGTTAACGACATCGTTAATCTCAACGTAGAACTCATCAAAGGTCTCATCATCTTTCATATGAGCGACATCAAACCTAGTGGCTAAATCCTGAAGTATATTATTTTGAACAGACAGTGTGCCCTTATACACAGTTTGCAGAATGTCCAAGCATCCTTGGCTATTTCACACATGAAGATTCTCCTAAATTCAACAGAACATACAACACCATGTATGGCATTAACAGTCTTGCTGTTCCTATTGCTAGCATCAAATTCGTCCTTAGTCAAGGTCAATTTGTCTTTAGGGGAAGATACCCCATCTGTTGGTTTCTATTAAGGTCCCAAGATCAATTATAAGCATGAAATAACATGTGAATACAATCAACGGAGGTGCAGAATACTCACAATGATCGGTTGAGTCGATGCGGTGAAGAACAAAAATAAAATTCTGCCCTCCAAATTCGGCCACTACAGTGCAGATTTTGGGCTCACCATTTTTAGTTTTGATCCAAGATTTGAAGCTCCAAGCTTCGTCAAACGATTCCCGGCTCGTAGGTGGTTTTCCCTATCACCTTCGTATGTCTCTTTGAGTGCTAGCTCAAGCCAATTTTTCCACAAAATTGCTCATATTCTTCTTGCACAGCTCACGGCAGTGAGCAAGATAATGAACAAGAAAAATGCCCAAAATGGGCGTGAATGTGGGGAGAGAATGAGAGAGATATGAGTGAGTTGGTTGGTTGGAAAAAGGTGTATATGATATAGTTGGTTGGAAAAAGGTGTATATGATATACATATATTTGATTTTCAAAAAATCAAATAAATATATAATATATTTGCTTTCTCAAAGTCAAACAAGTACAAACCTTTAATTAAATCCAACAACACCTATCACTATTCACATCAACTCACGTCACTTTAATAAAGTGACAAGTTGTCAAGTCACATCACTCAAAGTGACAAGGGATTTGACGCTTGACGTGACTAGCGATTTGACGCTTGATGTGACTTGCGTGCCGCATTCGAATTCGAAATGTGAATGCGCTCGCAAACACTCTCGGACTCGGGTTCGTTAATTTCGAATTAACAAATTTTCCATCGCGTCGTAATTAAATGATTACGCTAGCGAAATCACTATTCACGTCGCTAAAAAATTAATTCTAAATTAATTCGTTCGCCGAATTAAAATCTAATTTTAATTCCGCGTCGAAATCCAATTTCGTTTAATATATCAAATATATTAATAATCGATTAATTCCAATTAATCGTTATCTCTATTTAATGGATATTTTATCTCAGATAAAATATCTTCGTAATTAATCCCAGATTAATTTTCTCTCTCATCGAATTAATCCCAGATTAATTAAAGTGCGAGTCATACGTCATCGGTGAATCTTTGGAAAGCGACCCATGAGATCCCCGGATATGTTGGCAGTAAATACGGTTATCGGACTATCCTAATACGTATGTACCAAGTACTACGTTTTACCGATTTACAAGACAAGGTTGGCTTCTAGCAAAACGCCATGCCTACCCAATTCTCCGGAAATATCCTTATAGAATATATAGATCTGTATCAGCGTAGTAGTAGTTACATAGTATAGTGCATATCGATCCAGTATCAGATGTCACGTGCTAGGCCTGGGGCTGGAATAATGTCTGCCCTGTACGAAGCACATGTCAGATGTCTGGTAACTAGTCTCTATAATCGGATATACATGACCTTGTCATAATATCCCGATGGCTGCAGCACTTAAGAGTACTAATACCGTATCCTACGTGATATCATCTCCATTATGACTGGAGTGACACTTCCGTCTTGACATCACACCCAATACTCTACGATTCTCAATATACCCAGCATTGGCGTACACAGAACCGGTTAAAGCCCTGGACGACCGCAACTAGAGTATATCGATTGTCGCAAGTATTAGCGGTGCAAGTCTCAGGTTAAGACCAAATACACCTACCCTGATGTCGGACTTCCATAGACACATAGTCATACTACCAATGGAATTCCGATGGGGTCTATCTAGAGCGAAGCTGTTTCCCGTACCATCGGTATAAAACACAACCTCCTATTACACTTGCATGAGTATCCTATACCCAAATATATGAGAACTATGCCGTTGTGCCCTCACAAACGCGCACAAGTGTAATACTAGTCTTTTACGTATTTATCGATGTCCAATCTCGATAATACTCTGACTATGGATATTTAATGATTTATCCTCCGTGGACTGATATTGTCTCATATCATTCTCGGTCCAGGAACAAATCATAGGGACCTCCTATCATTTATACATCTAGGTGATCTAATCACAAATGATAAGAGTGCAATCTCCTTTGTCACATAGTTAATTTGTACAACAACACCATGATCTGTACAAATAGTGACGCTATGGGTCATTATTGTCCGACAATCTCTCACTTGGCCTATAGCCAGTCACTCGTGTGCTTGACACCCGAACTATGTACGGTTGGCTCAAACTGCTGAGAAAAGCTTTCGTCAGCGGATTTGCATGATTATCGTCTGATGCGATTTATTCGATCATCACATCGCCACGATGTATGATCCGAACGAATTAGATGAATAGTCGAAGTATATATCTGGATCGTTGATGAGACCATTAATTCTTTAGCCTCTGCTCGAGCCTAGCTCAACAACTAATAGAATTATATCTAATCTAATTAGATTTTTTATCGACCCATAAGGCTTCTATTGCCGCTTCAGCTGCAGCAATTAACCCGCATTTGTTGTTTATTCGGTAACAGTATCTTGCTTGGAAGATTTCCAGCTCACTATACCGTTATTCAAACTGTATAGTACCGTTTGCGACCTTAAAGTCATCTTTATCGGTTAAGGAAACTTGCTACAGTGATCCCAGTCACTCCAAGTTCTCATTCTCCACAGATTAAGACATCATCCTTAGTTCTCTAAGATATTAAAGGATGTTCTTAACATCAATCCAGTGACTATCACTCGGATTGGCCTGTTTGTGACTTCATATGCTCAAAGCGTATGAGACACCAGGTAGCGTACATTTTAATGTACGATCCACGGAGAGTTTTCGAAAGCCAAGCTTTCGCCGATTGTATTATGGGAATATCATTTCCAAGAAATGACATATTATCATTATTTATAGGACAGCCACTGTCAGTGCGCTCCCACTAACCTCCTTATATATACAAGAATCTTTCATTTTGAATTAAATCATAAACTATTATGATTACATCAAAACGATAATTCCAAGAACCTATGCTTGCTTCAATCCAAACATGGATCGAATAACCCGCAAACCTTGTTTGCTGGTTTTGGTATGACAAAACCGACAGGATGTTATAAACATTCTCCAAAAGGTTTCCTTTTCAGGAAAGCGATTTTCCCGTTAAGCTGACATATTTCATAAATGAAACATGCAGCGTTGGCAAGCATTATTCAAATGGATTTACCGTGGCAACAGGTAAAAGGTTGAATCGTAGTCAACACAATGTTGATAACGATACCTTTCCGCTAAAAGCCTAGCTTTATACGTTGGTATGTTGCCATCCATGTATGTATTCCTTGAAGACTTATACAATACCAATAGGCACAATGCCTTGCGGTACATCAACTAGTGTCCAAACATAGTTGATATACATGGAATCCATTTCGGACTCATGACACTTTGTCATAATAGGGAGTCGATACCTTGTATCACTTCCTCATACGTAGTCAGTTGGTATACCTCAATAAGATATAGACATCTTTATGAGGTGAGATTAGAAACCCATACCCCAGGTTATTTTCTGACTCTCTCCGACATATGCGGTTCTTGTGTATTCGAAGATTAATAGTATAGTTTCATCCTTGATGAACTATTCATGTTCCATTAAGGAATGAGTGCCTTCAATAGTATTACTCCGATTTTCATCGAGTTATACTATCCTCCCACTTACCACTGCATATCGGTATTCCTCTTAGGAAAACCGCATGGCGAGCAACAATCTAATTGTTCTCAAGTGTGTTGTATAAGTACTATACTTATGGTATCCCTAGGATAACCTACAATTGGTACTTATCCAATTTGGGTTTTAGTTTGGTATCATCCAAACATATGTCTAGCATACCCAAATATTCAGGAATGTGAAACCCGTTTCTTTCCCGTTCATATCTAATATGAAATCTGTCAAACAGATTTTTATGGAACCTTATTCTAAATAAGTTCTTGCACTGTTTAAAGCTTATCCGTTGAAGGAAATGGTAGCTCAGAGCGACTCATGATTAGCCTTATCATGTCTAACACAATTCGGTTAATCCGTTCAGACACACCGTCAAAATGATGTGTTCCAGGAGGAGTCCTCATTTGAAAGAATATTATAATCTTTCAAGAATATAAGAAACTTTTTGCTTAAGTATCTTCCATTACGGTCTTACCGTGACGGTATAATATTATAGCTGATTTGTTTGTCTATTTCGTGTCGAAACTCTAAAAGTTTCCGATTTGTGTCTTCAAAAGAGACACATAACCATTACGCGATGCCATATCCTAAGGTCACGAAATATTCATATCCACATCTAGCCTAGCTAGACATGGGCCCACTTGCTTCACTATGAACTAGAGCTAACAGATTGGTGGCATTTGCACTTTTACCAAGTAAACAGTGTTTTAGGCACTTTGCCCAATAAACTAGATTCGTAGACTTTATTTGAATGGAATCAAATTAGTCCTAGTACCCACTCTTCAAAAGTGTGGATATACGATTCTTGTTTTAGTTGTGTCCCAGATAACAATGCCACAATTGGTTTCTTCTGATCAAATCAGTTTGAGCTGTTTGTTTGTCATGTAATATATTTGAGATTTATTTATATTCAAAATATAAATTCTGTTATTCACATCTAATGTGTTTATCTCAATATCATCATTATATAGTAAAACACTTTAGTGTTCTAGAATATAAAGGTTCACCCGCAGCGGGTTAAACACTGATATAAAGATAATGTATCTAGTCAAACTAGTTACATTATAACAGTTTCCAAATTTAGGTACACACCCGAAGGGTAGTTCCTAAACTTAGGTATCTACGGTTAAAACAGCGACTTTCGTCCCATTTCTAAATCGCAGATTAATCTCAATTGAAGTCAGTATCCTGTTCAAAACAAATTCTGAACATCAATATATATTTATGTACCACACTAAATATTTAAAATCCAATTTAATACTAGTAGTGAACATAATTATGACAACCATATTTGAAGTCAGAGCCTTGCTCATCTTCAATTCCTTCATGTCTGCTTTGTCCAAACGGCAGTCACGCTTCCGCGATCCCGTTTGCCACATTTAGCAGACATTTTGGGATATGTCATTTATCTTCCCAGAAGATCATAATGATTTTGCCTTTGCCAGTTTCAACACTCCATAAGCCTTTGGCCAAGCCTTGGCCTTCTAGAATATCGAAGTAAGGTGCGCCTTGCGCTACTTGCCTAATTGCAAACATTGACTTTATCTCCTTGAGAATAGTCATTAATTCTCCAAGAATTATTTATTGCAATTTTAGTACTTCTAAAATCTAAGTATAGATTTATGAAGATCCTTCAATTTCATTATCATACTTTAAGGATCTAATCATTATTTCTGATTAAGAAATTAAGGAGTCTACTGCGGTAAGTATAATGGATTAAGCACTAAAGTTATCATCACATAATCTTCCAAAGATTATGCTCTACTATTTGATTTACTCCGGGCTTAGGCATAATATGTTATTTTATCAAATAAATTAACTTATTATTTTCCAGGACCATCCTGAAATATTATTCCCAATTTGAAAATTAAACTATTTAAATACATTTTCCCTAGGATTATGTATTAAACGTCAATCTTTCAATTTATATCTTGATTCTAATAGTCCAACTATTTAATCAACGATTTAATCCACTATAAATTTAATAGATTAAAATCAATTATATTGATTACTATAATCCAATTATAAAATCAATTATAAATGAATAGTTTGAATATAGTCCAACTATTTATTAAAACAACAATTTAAATATTAGTCCAACTAAAATTTAATTTATAACGACGAATGATATTTGTTTGAGCGCGTATGGCGAGTAATTGAACGAATATTGCAAATTCAATTCTTGCCTCCCACTATTTTTCGGCGAGCCTCTAACCCTCTGTCGAGTACTCGGGAAACCGCGTTTCCTAGTGGGCTATGATCCCGTTAAATATCACACAATCTTGACTTTGGCCAACAAATTGTATGATAATTAACTAGGTAGATCACTAAGATCGATTGGATCCAATCCAATTCCTAGATCCGGTAGGGGGACATCCAAGTCCGAAACATATATCTTATATATGCTAATACATCCAATGTATTACCTAACCTTTTTCCTCTGAACCAACTAAGCCTTGGCTTTGGCACAACAAACTTAGTGATCCCAGTTAAGCGCGACCCATTGACCATGGAAAGCTTCGTAATCAATGTCGATGGACAAGAAGTGGTATTGACTTTGGCCAACAAACCACAACTTGGACAAGACACTGACATGTAACAAAGCTTTCGTGATTCAAACACATCTTCGACAGACAAAGGCCTTGACTTTGGCCAACAAACCAATGCCGTCTCGGATCTTGAGTGAGAATCAATCAATGGAAGGAAAAACGCTTAATATTGAACGAGGATTTTTCGAGTGCAAATTGGCAACCAATTTATTATCTTTGTTAAGGTCTCATCATCATACACCCTTAAACATGCATTCTAAACACATAATAAAGCGCATATGAAAAATAATAATGATATGCGGATGGATACTTTACACATTGATCCTAGATCAAATCTCTCACTTTCTCTCTCCCGTTAGCACATGTATTACTTCTACCCGTTACACTACACTTCTAAAGAAACCTCATTTACATTGAGTGGAATAGGTGAGAAGAGAATACAAGGAAATGAGAGGTAATAAGGCTGGACACGCAGGTCCAATTAATAAATCAAATTTATTACAACAATTTCTAAAGTTGTCCCACCCATCTAATATCCATCCGATATCATTATTCATGCACCACAACCATGTATTCACACAAGCATGTTATCAATCAATCTAATCAAATTAATTAATCTGATAATTAGTGATCATCCAATGTTCAAACAACGATTTGATTTTTCTCGAGTCAAACTCGTTTTTGCGAATAAGTACTCAAAGTACGAATTCTCGAATTAAATTAAACTACATCATTAAATCCAATTTAATATGCATTCAATTCTAATTCGCTATTTAATTCCAAATTAAATACTACACTTCATTTAATAAACCTTTTACGACTTAAATTCCAAATTTAATCGCTATGGGTCTCAAAGCCCGATTGACGTCCAACGTCAATTTAATTAAAGTCCAATGGGCTTTTAATTAATTTCTTAAGGCGTGGACTTTTGGTCAACTCGGGTCAAACCGAATAACCAAAATTCAATCCGGGAGTTAACCCATAAGCCCAAAAATCAATCTTGGCCCATTAGGCCCAATTAAACTTTAAAGGTCCATTAAGTCGTATTTGGGCTTTATGGATGCGGTTTTGGGCCCAATTGGATCCAATCCAATTTGCCTAAACCCAACTTTGTACAACAAAGCCCAATAAGCCCAATTACAACATAACAAGCCCAAATCCAATTTTAAGGCCCAAATATAATTAAATCACAAAAAACCCAATTTCACAATTTAATTACATAAAGTGCAATACACAACCAATTACCCAATTAACATTTCTAAAACATTAATTAACATAACTAATCATGCTTGATTACATCAATTAGTGTCCAACACATTTTGACTAAAATCAAACCCCAAACACATGCTCAAAGTCTCGGCCAAGGGAGGGGAATTATGTCTGATTCGAATTCAATCCAATTAATTCCACAATCGACATAAATCAACATTCCCGAATGATTTTAACTCATCTAATGAATCATCAAATCAAAAATCCAAGACTAAATAGGGCACTAACTCTCGGCAATTAGGGTTTATAATGCCAAATTACAAATCCAATCCAATTGAATCAAATTCAACATTAAATAAACATTCTCTAATGATTTCCAACACATCTAATGAATCAAAAATCAAAATCACCAAGACATTGTATGACCTAGCATTCGGCCAACACCAAATTTGGGGGAAAATTATTCCAAATCAATTTTCTTGAAATTGATCCAATCAAACTTCAATACAACATGTATTAAACATACTCAAACATCCAATTTATTCAAATCATGCTCGAATACATATTACCCAAATTTTAAGCCCTAAATTAATTCATGCTCAAACCTTGCTCTAGATGCCATTGTTGGTTTCTATTAAGATCCCAAGATCAATTATAAGCATGAAATAACATGTGAATACAATCGACGGAGGTGCAGAATACTCACAATGATCGGTTGAGTCGATGCGGTGAAGAACAAAAATAAAATTCTGCCCTCCAAATTCGGCCACTGCAGTGCAGATTTTGGGCTCACCATTTTTAGTTTTGGTCCAAGAATTTGAAGCTCCAAGCTTCGTCAACGATTCCCGGCTCGTGGGTGGGTTTCCCTATCACCTTCGTATGTCTCTTTGAGTGCTAGCTCAAGCCAATTTTGCCACAAATTGCTCATATTCTTCTTGCACAGCTCACGGCAGTGAGCAAGATAATGAACAAGGAAATTCCCAAAATGGGCGTGAATGTGGGGGAGAGAATGAGAGAGATATGAGTGAGTTGGTTGGTTGGAAAAAGGTGTATATGATATACATATATTTGATTTTCAAAAAATCAAATAAATATATAATATATTTGCTTTCTCAAAGTCAAACAAGTAAAAACCTTTAATTAAATCCAACAACACCTATCACTATTCACATCAACTCACATCACTTTAATAAAGTGACAAGTTGTCAAGTCACATCACTTAAAGTGACAAGTGATTTGACGCTTGACGCGACTAGCGATTTGACGCTGGATGTGACTTGCGTGCCGTATTCGAATTCGAAATGTGAATGCGCTTGCAAACACTCTCGGGCTCGGGTTCGTTAATTCCGAATTAACAAATTTTCCATCGCGTCGTAATTAAATGATTACGCCTAGCGAAATCACTATTCACGTCGCTAACGAATTAATTCTAAATTAATTCGTTCGCCCGAATTAAAATCTAATTTTAATTCCGTGTCGAAATCCAATTTCGTTTAATATATCAAATATATTAATTAATCGATTAATTCCAAATTAATCGTTATCTCTCTTTAATGGATATTTTATCCCAGATAAAATATCTCCGTAATTAATCCCAGATTAATTTTCTCTCTCATCGAATTAATCCCAGATTAATTAAAGTGCGAGTCATACGTCATCGGTGAATCTTTGGGAAGCGACCCATGAGATCCCCGGATATGTTGGCAGTAAATACGGTTATCGGACTATCCGAATACGTATGTACCAAGTACTACGTTTTACCGATTTACAAGACAAGGTTGGCTTCTAGCAAAGCGCCATGCCTACCCAATTCTCCGGAAATATCCTTATAGGAATATATAGATCTGTATCAGGCGTAGTATACATAGTATAGTGCATATCAATCCTGTATCAGATGTCACGTGCTAGGCCTGGGGCTGGAATAGTGTCTGCCCCGTACGAAGCACATGTCAGATGTCTGGTAACTAGTCTCTATAATCGAATATACATGACCTTGTCATAATATCCCGATGGCTGCAGCACTTAAGAGTACTAATACCATATCCTATGTGACATCATCTCCATTATGACTGGAGTGACACTTCCGTCTTGACATCACACCCAATACTCTACGATTCTCAATATACCCAGCATTGGCGTACACAGAACCGGTTAAAGCCCTGGACGGCCGCAACTAGAGTATATCGATTGTCGCAAGTATTAGCGGTGCAAGTCTCAGGTTAAGACCAAATACACCTACCCTGATGTCGGACTTCCATAGACATATAGTCATACTACCAAAGGAATTCCGAGGGGGTCTATCCAGAGCGAAGCTGTTTCCCGTACCATCGGTAAAACACAACCTCCTATTACACTTGCATGAGTATCCTATACCCAAATATATGAGAACTATGCCGTTGTGCCCTCACAAACGCGCACAAGTGTAATACTAGTCTTTTACGTATTTATCGATGTCCAATCTCGATAATACTCTGACTAGGGATATTTAATGATTTTTCCTTCGTGGACTGATATTGTCTCATATCATTCTCGGTCCAGGAACAAATCATATGGACCTCCTATCATTTATACATCTAGGTGATCTAATCACAAATGATAAGAGTGCAATCTCCTTTGTCATATAGTTAATTTGTACAACAACACCATGATCTGTACAAATAGTGACGCTATGGGTCATTATTGTCCAACACCATCAACTATAACTACGGGAGGTTTCCACCCATATTCTACTGTCATCCAAACTCTCTCATCTAAGGACTTAAGGAATTCTCTCATGCGAACCTTCCAATGTAAATATTATGTGCCATAAAAAAATGGCGGACAATTTAAGGGTTGACTATGTTCCATAGCTAATAGGTCAATGATCGAGTTCAGGCTCTGATACCAATTGAAATTTCGAGATTATCCAAGGTTCTGACCCTATGAGGAATTAAACACAATAATAAAGAGAAGTCTTGATTACTATAACTATGGAATTCAAACATGCAACTACAATATCAATCAATTATAATATAATACCAAAATATTAATTCAATGCAAAATATAAATGCAGAAAATAAATAAACATCACACAAAATCAACACAATATTTTGGTGACGAAGTGGAAAACTCATGCGAGAAAAAAACCACTCCGGGTATCTCGGCTACCAGCCCAATCCACTATGTAGAAAAAAACTTACAGCGATGGTCAAGACCTATGGTGGCAACTCCACCAACTCAAGTACCTTTAGACTGCAATAACTCAATGAACTCCTCAAGCCCGTATCCCACGGTTTCTTCAGAACCTTTGAAGTCTCTGAGCAGATTGTCTCTGCACCTTTAAACGCCGGAACTCCGACTACCAATCTTCCTCCTGAAGAACTCTGAAGGCTTAGAAAGTTGGGTTTGGTTGTGTTGATGCTAAATCAAAGAAAGGTTTCTCCAAACATACAGAAGACAGGAGAAGCAAGGAGTCTTCAAGGTGAAATCAAGAAGATTGAAAGCTATCAATGTTTTCTGCTCAAAGGAATTGTGTTTCAACACGTGTGAAGGTGGCTCAATGTTTGTTTATATAGGTAGGGCAAAGGAAAAAGTATTCCTAGTGTTATTTTGGCTTAAAAACGTATCTAAAGTATCCTACTTGCGCATGGGTGTTCGAACTCACTTCAAACGCAACTCAAACGTAAATTTTCTGCATGAAAACGTTCAAACAAAAATATGAATGACACACAAACGCGGGGTCCCAGACTGGTTTTCAGGTAAAACTTAAAACACTTGTAACTTTCTCGTCCATTGGGCAAATCATGCATTTTTTATATGTACGCAATCTTCTTTGTGTCTACTTTCCAATGCCACTAACCGTATATCAATTGGAGCTCTAAATCTTCTAGAATATTCAAAAGACTGAACATTACTTGGATAACTCCATCAGATTTTGTTCAAATACTTGTCCAATTGCTCCGAGATCTTCAAGACTCATTACAACTCAATTGAACTTGTTTTGTTACGTACAATGCCAATAAAAATAGAACTAACAATTTTGATTAATAAACTTTGAGAATAATGACAATGCTCGTTAGTCTGATTCAAATTTATTAAATTATTAACTGAAGCCCCAAGAAATTTATGAGACCATGTAGAACAATATCCTCAGAAAATGAACAACACGACTTACATGCCTATTCTGGCATCACTTGTAAATTGAAGTTACGCCTTCTATTGCTCAATGCTCATATTCTCTCTATTCTTGTTGGAAATTCCAATAGACCATCTTTCAGCTAAATCTATTTGATTCGTACTATTTACTGGTTTTTGATAACCTCATAAACTAATAATTCAAGTTATTGTGTTTCTTGAGATCAATTTTTTATTTTTCTTCCTGCATGCAAAATGTTTAAAATGAATCTCATTTATGGCTGCCTAAATCATTATAAAAGCACATTTTCTCCATCTTTAGTTCCCATTTTCAGAAAACATTACATTGTTATTAATTTTCAGATCTGGAACCTCCTCATCAAAGGTCACAGACATCGGCACGAACTGCCCAATGGTTAATTGCTCAGAGCATGGGATTGAAGTTGTCTGGGTCTAAAGAGCTGAAAAATCAGGAAGAATATAGAAGAAATCATTTATAGTCGAGGCAAAAATTGAGAGATGATGCTTAGGGTTTTGATGATGTAAACTAGGTTGTTTAATTCATGTTAGTCTTCATCAATCCATATACTTTTTACTTTGTACATAAAATAAAATCTTGAAAGTTAAAAATATTCTGTCTATCAAACTGAACCTGGGTTTCTGCTCCAGCAGAAACCCAAACCTGAATTTCTGCTGGAGGAGAAAGCATAAACCCAGAAACCCAAAAACCCAGAAAAATGAAAAGAGAAGAGAAGCAGAGAAAAAAGTTAAGTACCTGTACAACTGCATGGAAGATGAAGAAGAGTGATTTTTGATGAAGAATAAGTGGTGAGAGTTTCATTGATTTTGGGCAATCTGAAATTGAGTTAGGGTTTCATTTGATGAATTGATTTTCGAAGGAGAAGGATTTTCTGAAACCTGAAGGAGAAGGATTTTCTGAAACCGTATCCCACGATTTTCTTCAGAATCTTTGAAGCCTCTGAGTAGATTGTCTCTGCACCTTTAAACGCCGGAACTCCGACTACCAATCTTCCTCCTGAAGAAATCTGAAGGCTTAGAAAGTTGGGTTTGATTGTGTTGATGGTAAATCAAAGAAAGGTTTCACCAAACATACAGAAGACATGAGAAGCAAGGAGTTTTCAAGGTGAAATCAAGAAGGTTGAAAGCTATCAATGTTTTCTGCTCAAAGGAATTGTGTTTCAACACTTGTGAAGGTGGCTCAATGTTTGTTTTTATAGGTAGGGCAAAAGAAAAGGGAGTCCTAATGTTATTTTTGCTTTAAAAAGTATCTAAAGTATCATACTTGCGCACGGGCGTTCGAACTCACTTCAAACACAACTCAAACACAAAGTTTCTGCATGAAGCCGTTCGAACGGAAATACGAACGACACACGAACTTGGGTCCCTGACTGGTTTTCAGGTACAACTTAAAAAGGCTTGTAACTTTCTCATCCCTCGGCCAAATCATGCGTTTTTTTATATGTAGTACACGATCTTCTTTGAGTCTACTTTCCAATGCCACATACCGTATATCAATTGGAGCTCTAAATCTTCTAGAATATTCAAAAGAGTGAACATTACTCGGATAACTCCATCATATTTTGTTCAAATACTTGTCCAATTGCTCCGAGATCTTCAAGACTCATTACAACTCAATTGAACTTGTTTTGTTATGGACAATGCCAATAAAAATAGAACTAACAATTTTGATTAATAAACTTGGAGAATAATGACAATGCTCGTTAGTCTGATTCAAATTGATTAAATTTTTAATTGAAGCCCCAAGAAATTTATGAGACCATTTAGAACAATATCCTCAGAAAATGAACAACACGACTCACATGCCTATTCTGGCATCACTTGTAAATTGAAGTTGTGCCTTCTGTTGCTCAATGCTCATATTCTCTATGTTCTTGTGGAAAATTCCAATATACCCTCTTTCAGCTAAATCTTATTTGATTCGTACTGTTTACTATTTTTTGATATCCTCATAAACTAATAATTCAACTTATTTGATTCTCTATGTTTGTTGATTTTTCTTCCTCGAAATCTCTATAAATTTTGATGCTTTTACCTAATTGGTTCTCAACCTCAGCACGATACTCTTTGAACTTTTATCTAACTTGTGCTGCATTAGGTAAACATACCCATATCTTGAATAATCATCAATAAAAGTGACGAAGTATTCATAACCACCTCTAGCTTTTACATTAATCGGACCGAAAACGTCCGAATGTATTAGCTCAAGTGTTTCTTTGGCTCTTATCACTTTTCCAGTAAAAGGTCTCTTAGTCATTTTGCCTTTGAAACAGGATTCGCAGATAGGTAAAGTACCAAGTTTTAACTGATTTAAAACTCCATTCTTAATTAGTCTATCTATCCGGTCAAGGTTAATATGTCCAAGTCTAAAATGCCACAGATATGTGTCATCTTGAGAAATCTTTTACCATTTTGTTTTAGATTTTTCAATCTTAAATATTTCAGTATAAGTAGTGATTCATGCATTATCGACCTTAATACATATAGATTATTCTCGGAGTTTCATGTGCATATTGTTAATCCATTTATACTAATAATAAATGATTTATTATTAAAATAAATAGAGAAACCATTTTCCATGAGTTTTGTTACAGAAATCAAATTCCTGCGAAAACCAGTAATATAAAGCACATCATTCAAACATAAATAACTTTTATTAAAATTCAAATTGGAAACTCCCATTACTCTAACTAAAACAGCATCCCATGTCCCAACTCTCATGGTAAAGCTACCTTCAGCAAGGTCCTTCCATGAATCAAGTAGCTGCAAAGAACAACAAACATGGTTAGTGGCACAAGAATCAACAATCCAAGCAGATTTATCATCTTCTACTAAAAGAGACTCAATGACAAGTAAATCATATTTACATGTATTCTTCTTCTCTTTAAACTCAGTTAGGTATTTTAAATAATTTCTTTTCCAATGCCCTTGTTGTTCATAATGGAAACATTTTCCTTTAGCATTGGCACATTTAGAGCCTTTGTTGTTTTTCTTATTTTTCATTGATTTTGCCTTAGCCTTCCAATTGCATTTCTTCTTCTTTGTAAATTTAGAAGATTTGGCAATATTTGCCTCAGCATTGGACCTACGATGACCCATCATGACAGACTCGTAATTGGTGAGCTTATATAGTAGTTCAGTCAACGTAAAAGTCAACTTGTTCATAGAACAATTGCTTTTAAACTGCAGGAAACTCTTCAAAAAAGTTTCCATGATCATAGTCACCTGGCTTTGCATATTTATACGTGCACCATGAGTTTCAACCATATTCAGATAAGACATCATCCTTAAGACATGGTTTCAGACTGATGTACCTTCCTTCATTCTAGCGGTCAATACAGAGACTATTGTCTTATGTTGTTGCTGGTCTGAAGGTTGCCCAAATATGTTATGTAAAGACTACATAATCAATGATGTTGTCGCCATAGGCTCATACTTTACAGCAAGAACCTCAAACATGGATGCTATTAAATAGCTATGGGCTTTCTCATCGGCCTTAATCCAATTATTATAGGCATTACGTGTAGCTCTGCCAGCATTTGGGGCTGGCTCAGAAAGACATTCCTCCATTTGGACAAACTTAAGGTCTTCGTAGACTAAAATATCATTCATGTCACTTTTCCATTTAACATAGTTTTTCCCAGTTAATTTTTCTTGTTATTTGAGAATTGAGATAATTGCAGATGCCATGGCTGAAAAAATAATAAATGTGCATTCAACATTCATTCATCGCATATTAAAATTTTCAAACATTTAAGCATAAAATTAAACATGATGCATGATCAATGTATAATGAATTAGAAACCTAAAAGAATTATTATGCCACGATTTTCTATCATTTCACAAATAAGTGCCGTCGTAGGGTAGGTCAAGTATTCACATGATAGATTGAGACATTCTCAATTGATTAATATATTTGAAATAACCCTTATTCCTATATTAATCAACTACCGTTATTTTGATCAAGGAAAGCTTTGATTAACAAATTAATCATTCCTTTGTGAGTGTGACCCATTATTTTGGAACCCTTGGACTTAACTAGTGAAGTGCCATCGTATGGTAGGTCAAATCACCATATACATCTAGAGTCTCTATCCTCACGGAATCCAAACATGATATTGATCCAAAATGGACACCATCCGTAGGGGGACGAAAGCAAAGTCGTCTCGATGCGCCTTTTGAATCTCCGTTTCTGGATAATAATGTAGATCGCGGGATATATTGTGGTATACCCCTCTCACATTCACTATTTTGAAGTGTAAGGTTTCTATCTCACTAGTTTCTAATGTATTAAGATTATGTTCGGCAAAAAAATATATCTTTATTAATACTAGTGGATTATTAGTGATCTAACCAATTTTAACTCTTAAAATTTTATTCACTAATCCCGATTAGTCTCTACTAATCAATTAACTTAATTAAACTAATTTAATCAAGTTGCTATAGTGATCTAATAATTTTAACTATTAAGTTATTAGTCCACTAATAGTTTTTAAAATTAGAATTTAACTAACTGATCAAATGTCATTAAACCATTTAATTGATAAAAGTACATTATTTATTCCAAAGGTATGTGGTATTGTATCCCGAGTGCAGACAATATTACCGTCCATTTGGAATCGGCTATGGAATTTACGTCCGGGTTTCCATCTGATATACCAAGGAAAATAATGTACTCTTAAGGTTCATTTGTATTAAAACTTGGATTCTCAAATTTTAAACCTTTAAAACAATTAATCTTATTAATCCATTTACATGCATCTCATAATCTTATTTAACTATTAAATTTACATAAAATCATATTTTATGACTAGAATATCATGCATGTTAACATGTTATGGCATATGAAAATGCAAGAGTAGACATCCTAGGCTATATGACATGTTAATAAATATTTTAAAAACACATTTATTCACCCAGGCTGGGCGTCGCGACGCCCCACAAACCAGTAACATATAAAACATCAGTTACGTGTGCGCGTCGCGACGCAGCCTCATCAGTTTCGCAATGCTGGGTGCACGCGCGACGTGTCCCTATTTACAGAAGCTAGAAATTCAAAAAAAAAATATCATATCACAAATTGCGTTAACCATGCTCTTATTTTTCTATACTAATCTAATTAGTACAATAAATCAAAAGCATCCATTGGTCTTCAAATCTTGCTCCATAGTGTGTTGTTGAGTTCCTTGCGGAATCGGATTGTGATAAGTCCTTCGTGGCATCGGCTCCTATAAGTTACAAATAGGGTTACAAAATGGACTTATTACAAAGGAAATGAACTGACAACTCTTGAAAGAATATGACCTTATGGTCTTACATTCTAAATACTAAAAATAAGAGCCGAAAAAATAACGATCAACGCAATACATTCATCACATGAATCAAAGTAAACATTCATCACATGAACATTAAAAAACATTCATCTCATGAATCTAATTGTGCCTACTCATCACAACATGCATATTAATAATCTATATCTCATATAAATTATTAAAACTTGAAACTTTAAAAGGAGAAGGGTTAAGAACACTTTTCAACCATAATCTCTTGATGCCAATTATTGGAAACGACTTTCCTTAGCTCAACAGAAGTTGCTAATATGGGCACTGGCTCCGGTATGGACCTTAAAAATTTTCTTTATCTTCTTTTTTTTGTTGTAGCCAAATTCCTCCAACTCTTGGAGAATGAATTTTACTCATTTGATGTAGATGAGTTTCCTTTGATGTTCAACACTTGGATCAACCACCCGATCTTCTGAACTATGACTCGAAACAAACAAACCGAAGTGTGGGATTCACTCACAAAGATCAACTCTAAACTTTTTAGAGAAGTATAAAATCAAACTCTAAACTATTTAGAGAAAGAAGTTGTCACAAATTGTATTTAGCTTTTTAGAAAGATATTGAATGAAAAATATCACTATCTATTTCATTCTAATTTATTTTACCTCTCAACATTTGAGAAAATAATTTTTTTCTCTCTAACTCTCTCACAACTATTGTGAATGTGTTTCAATTCTCTCTCTCAATTTGTATGAATCGATTCAATTAATGAAAGAGTGGAGATGGAAGGGATAATATTCCATCCAAAAAACCAACCACCTTTTTCATTAAGCATCTAATGATTTCTTGCAATGGCAAACACATTAATGTGAAGGCCATACCAAAGCATAATAAATGTTAAGTAAAAGACAAAGCCATTAGGTATATACATGCCACCTAATAGACATAATAAATTAGAGTGCATGATGAGCCATTTGGCTATGTCTCCAAGGTTAATAAAAAAATTATTATCTTAATAATGATTTTATTACCCTTATGATGATGTAGTAATTATCTCATAATTATTACAAACTTAATTATCTCATAATCATGATTTGATTATCTCATACTCAAAGAATTTTAGAAAATATTAAGTTAAACTGATTTAACATAGTTTTCTTTTGTGACAAAAATATATTATTACTCTTATTAATAATATATAAATATAATGTGAGCATATTATTAGACAATCTAATTATATTAGGTTTGCTATAGTTAATCAAGCTAGTACGGGGACCAAATGGACCTACGGTTTCGAGCTCCAATAATCCCGAAATATTAATTAAACTCTTTTAATCAAATATTACGAATTATTAACTTCATGTTATTCCACTAAAAACTTGAAGTTGAACTCTCGTTACTATAGATGGAAAATATAAGCCGAACAACTTCGATGTCCATCGATATAGTCATTACATATGGATATAGCCTTTCACGAATATCTCATAAATAGAGCTGAGTCATAAGTCCGTTAAACCCCTCTAAATATTTTGTCTCTTAAGTACAATTGATTCTATAATGAATAATTAATTTATAACAATTATGAATATAATACTTTTTATTCGTAATAGAATATTTGAGCGCTCAAATTTTTCAAGTCTCGAATCAACTCTTAAAAGATATATTCTTATGCTTCTCATAAGAAGGAGTGAATTCCATATATATGTAAAACGTTCTCAGCTACACACCAAACCATATCCCTAAAATACGTAGTTATTGGCCGGGAATACAACACCAACCTCACCTTAGTAAATCAAATGACATAGCCTGTCATGTATGAGTTCGTAGTACACTCAGGATTAAGATCGAACCAATATATGACAATCTAGTAGATAAAACGAATTTCTTCGATTAACAGATATTAAAAGAAGTTCATATTTATCTGAGTCCAGTCTTATATGATCTCATCATACAAGGTGCCTCCATTCCCGTGTCACTACATGAACGATCCCGGGTCAAGGTCGTCATAGAAGTATAGAATGAACCGCAGCTATAGATAAACCACAAATAAAGTAACATCTTTGTTTGTTCTCTATGGACTATTAAGATTATTAACTTCAGAATTAAATCCTCTTGTGCATCAAACATACACTAAGTCTGAAGGTACAAATGTAATCAAGGTAAATAAGTCAAACAACTTTGATAAATGAATAATACATTTATTATTACAATAATCAATTGTGTTTACAATACATGAAGCTCTAGGGCATATATCCCAACATAAATAAGGCACTGTTCACTCTCTTCCTCACTAAAAACATGAAGAGCAAAAAAAGAGGATCTTCTTATGCTATTTTCTTATTATCTCCCTATTGTCTTGATTTTCAAGTCAGTTTTGATCCATTTAAGCACATTTCTAAGCTTCCTTTCTCTTTTTATCTTCTCATTTTTCAGTTTTGGATAAAGAAAATAAAGCTTGAAATTCGCACCTTGCATACCCTAGGGTTTGGATTTGTTTATTTGGCCTTGATAATGTTGCTAGCATATATAAACATGCAATTGAGGATGATATTGGCTTGGATTAGGTTTATTCTTGCAAATGCCTAAATTTTCCCTTATGTGAAGGGGCTGGCCCAATCTGTCCCCATTTTTAGAGAGGGAGTTTTGTTTCTTTGATGAAAATTAATGATCAAGCATGCTTGGAGTGATGTTTGGTATGAGATAAATTTGATTAGTGTTGAAAACTTCTAAGGCCCTAATATTTATGCCTTGGTCGAATGGTATATAAGTGGTTGGGGTTGAATTTATTTATTGTGTATTAATGTTGAAGTTTAGATGGTGGTGTTGGGATTGCTTTGGGCGTTATCTTTGGAGAGTTGATGATTGGCCCTGAAATCTGGCAAGCATCGCGACGCTAATGGGCTAGTGTCGCGACGCGTAACAAGAAGATGCTCTCTATCTCAGGTCTGTTCGTGTGGCAGTCGTGACGCTCAACACTTGATGTCGCGACACGGAACATGAAGATGCTCTCTGCCTCAATTGTGTCGTGTGAGAGTCGTGACGCGGAACACCTAGCATCGCGATGCGTAATTTTTTCTGAAGATCAGTTTTAGCCATTTTAATTTCATCCCAGGATGTTAAAAGGCACCCTAAGGGTTTCATATTAGCATATATACACGCATTATGTCAAGTCACAAGTATAATACGTCATGTAATGATAATAGTTTAGTTGAATTGAGAATCTTAGTCTAGTTCCGAATCATATTTCGAAACTTATATTTTAATTAAGTTTATCGATTATAGATTATCGGTAGGAATCGCAATTTGCTTCGACAAAGTGAAGTAGTGCCAGTCATATTCCAAATCTGTGAGTGGATATTTTCTTTTCAAGTTGATAGTTACTTTTTTTTTTTTTTGAATTGAGACTTACTTTTAAGGGCATCATGGCGTTAGCCGAGTTTATTTTCGGTTATATCATGAACGAGAATGTTTTCAAAATGTATTTTGAAGAATTGCTATTGATTTCAATATAGATGATTTTTTTGTCTTAGAATTGACAGATATTGGAAATATGATTTTTATGATTTTTGGAGGCATGTGGGAAAAATCCACCTCAGATGTAACTTGGAATTGACGGATCCAATAACGTATGCACACGTAGTTCATGACTAGGGATGAGAGTTGCCCCTAGATCCTAGTTTCAGGGTCAAGATGTAGCATTGATTAGCGCTCCTGCCTCTAGTTCAGTGACTTGGGGGACAGCGATACGTAACACCCCAAGGCACTAGTTAGGCGTGTCAGGGGACGGCGATACGTAACGCCCTCATACATTAGTGGTTTTTAGATGAGATTTTCATAAACGATAGTTTTATAAAAGAGTTTCAGAAGAATCAGTTTTATGAAAAATTTCAAAGCTTTACAAAAAGAAATAAGTTTCTAGAAATAGTTTTGTCTTCAGACAAAAGAGAGTTTTCAGATAAACGGGAGTTTTCAGAAAAACTTAGTTTTCTTGTAAAACAATATGATTTCGATTTCAGAAAATAAATATTTCATAAAACATTTTAGTTTCCGTTTTAAACTGTCCACTTACTAGGTCGTTCAAACGATCTAAACCCTCAACTCTCCAGTGTTTTCTATTTTGCAGGTTTACTCTGAGGGCGAGCTCGAGAGGAGGTACAGTTCAGTCAGAGTCGAAGTAAAGTCATGTAACATACATTGGTATAGTAGAGATTATGTGTAATAAGTTAAGGTATCCATGAGAGAGTTATATAGAGTAATGTATTTGAGTACATAGTCATGAGTATTTAAAATAAATTTTACGTTGTTGAGTTGGGCAATGGCCCATATGCATGGTTTGTATTTGAGATGGGATTAGTATTGATGATCATAGTTAGAAAGTCAGAGGCTCAAGGGGATAGATCACCCTATTGCCTGCCGGTAACATCTCTAAGAGGGGGATGTTACAATAGTCGACCTAAATTTTGTTAATATTTTTTAAGTACTTGTTTTAGCTAAAGGATCATGTTGAAAATCACATTTATTTATGCATTATAACATAAATTGATTTCTCAACTGATAAATTAACCAAGTGTTCGATTGTTGTCGAATTTGAATATATACACACACATATTTAACAAAAGATGGTTAATTTATCAATATAAGATGTTATATGATATGACATGTTGGTTTGATTATTGCCCTACACTGACGCATCGGGGATCGACCTGTCCGGATTGATTTCGTATCCTCTGAAATGAAAAAGACATCATGCCTTACTTTGTCATGACAATGGGTAATCATTGGCGCGATAGTGAGAGATAGAGACACTAAGATGCATTCTGACCAATATTGTCGAGACAATGGTTACTCATTGGCGCGACAATGCTTTTAAGATATAATATATATTCTTATTTTATTTGGTTTTTCTTATTCTAATATGTTATAAGTTTTCTTATTGAATAACTTATTTACAGTATGACTTCAACCGTTAAAATTTTCTTTCACGTTAATAATAATATCTATATTTTTATTGGTTTCTTATTTTAATAAGAGATTATAGTAATAAATATCTTATATTATATTTTCTTTTTGAAATTGATTT
>SKCR01032637.1:0-32750 GCA_019454045.1 Zanthoxylum bungeanum | reverse complement strand
TCTGTTATTTTGCGCTGAGAACAATTGTCTTTGTTCCAGCAAAAGAAATGTTGGCTTGGTTCTGTTATTTGAAAGATAAGCTCTATGATTCATGTTGATTGGTGGGGCAGCGGAACTAGGTCATTTAGGATGGATGTAGCAGATCAATAAATGTAAAAATAATGTTTTAAGCCAAACCTCAACCATAGCTATTCAGAAACATTAAACAGGGCCATTATTAGTATGTTTGTAGTGATTGATCATTGTTTGTATGCTGATTTTAATATTGGCAAGGAAACTGGAAAGGTAAATAGATTAGTTTTAGATATCATGATTTCCAAACTTGCTATGTATGTAAGTAAAAATTATCGGTACTCTACAACAAACTGTTGTGTTCATTATAGTAAGTACTATATTTTGGCGACAGTACTCCAATTACTTGTGCTTTTTTTCGGTTTCTTTTGTTTGATATATGCTTTCATTGATATACTCATTTCTGTTTATCCTATAGAAAATATCTCGCATTATCATATGTGTACTTTCAACAATTTTTTTCTTCAGATCCTTAACTTTTGTTTTGGTTGGTCCATAAAGTTATGGGTAATAATGAAGAAAACTGTGTGCAACTCAAATGATTAGACATCTTGTTTCACTTCATTGTTGGTATTTTAACTTGTTGCTCTGAAGAATTTTCATTTTAGTACCTCATGGAAGTTGTTTTGTGCATTATAAATCTGGCTGTTTTCATTTTTATGGTATAGGGGATTGGGACTTGGCTAGGGATGGCAATTTTACCCGCAAACCCGCAAAAACCCGCCCGCAATGGGTAGGATTTGGTAAATATATTGGTGGGTGCGGTGCGGGTTTGGTAATTTAAAGCAGAACCCGCTGCGGCTGCGGTGCGGGTTTGGTATTTAAGAAAAAAATGCAGGTATCTGCTGCGGGTATCCGCATACCCGCAATATTATTTTTTATTAATTAATATTTTTAGGACAATATAAAAAAACCTTCATATAAAAACAACTAACAAAACTTAAACGTAAAACACTAATCCACAGTTCCACACTCCCACTCAGCCGCAGCCCGCAACCTGCCCAACTGAAGATTTTTTGCATGACTATTATTATTATTTTTTTGATCACACTTGTTAATAAAATTATAATACAGAAATTTGGATTAAGTTCACATGATCAGAAACAAGAGAGGAGCAAAATAAGCTAGTGTTTGCTGCAACTTCAGTAGCTTTCCTGCTTCTTCATTACACTTACACCACTTGAGCTTTGTAAGCATCACTTTCATTACACTTAGCATAAAAAATATGACCAAAGATTGGTGATTACTTTTTAGTTTATTGTCGATTGAGTTGGCTAACTTAGATTATTATAATTATGAATGGAAGAACTCGTTTTAATTATATTTATATGAAAAAATAAACATATGGTACTGAGTCTTTCATACATTTTGTTATCTATGTACTGTATATATATACATTGCATATTGTATATGTCAAAAGAAAAACAAATGTGAAAACTACAGCTAGCAATTAAAAATAAATTATTTAATTAAAAAAATATATTATTAAGAACACAAAGTAATTCAATATTTTAAAAACCCGCAAAAAATCCGTTGGGTACCAATGCGGGTTTGGTAATTTATTTTTATATGCGGTGCGGGTTTGGTAATGAAAATTAAAACCCGCAACGGGTATGGTGCGGGTTTGGTAATTTATTTACATATGCGGGTGCGGGTTTGGTAATGGAAAACCCGCACCATACCCTACCCACTGCCATCCCTAGACTTGGCTCAGGTAAATAATGATGTGTTGTTCATAGTAATAGTTTTCATCCCTGTCATTTGTCATTCCTCAATCCAACTAGAGAACAAATTTATTTTGCCTCTAGAAACTTTCCTGGTTTAAACTCCTATCCTGACGTGATTTCTGGGAAAATGGAATTCTTCTTTGAAAATTAGGATTCAGTTCTCTGTTGTTCGTTAAAAAGATTATCATCTCCTTTTTCCTGTTGAAAAGGTTGATGTTGTTTCAGAACTCACTCTCGTTCTCACTGTAATTTGGAGCTCTTGGCTTAAACAACTGTATTGTTGTTTTTAAACATCGTCATTTTTTCCTACTCAAAAATGCAGAACACGAAACAGAAGGATATTTTTCCTCAAATGAAAAGAATCGATGTTTTAATTTGTCCTTTTTTGTAGTTGAGTTTATGTTCTGATTCATTGAGCATAGAAACTTCCATCTTATATGCAGATTTTCTACTGATACTAATTCCATCGTGTTATCAAGTTAAAATATAAAATTTCTGAGGCCCTCACTATTCATAAAGAAAACTGTCTACTCGTAGAGATTAATCTGATTTTTGACTCTGCATCTAAATTGGAATGTTACTCTCGCTGCAGCTTTTTGCCTTTGATACGGTCAACAAGCAATTGTCAGCTAAACCTGGGGAACAGTCTAAAATCCCCGTTCCCGCCTCACTAATTGCAGGAGCCTGTGCCGGAGTTAGCTCAACTTTGTGCACATATCCTCTTGAGTTGGTTAAGACTCGATTAACTATACAGGTATCGGAACAATACTAGAAATTCAGTTCGTCTTGAGTATATAGATGGAGTTGTCATTTACATGCAGGTCTTGTAAATTTTGCAGGGAGATGCCTACAATGGTATAATCGATGCATTTGTAAAAATCATACGACAAGAAGGCCCTGCAGAACTCTACAGAGGTCTTGCCCCCAGTCTAATTGGAGTAATTCCGTATTCTGCCACCAATTACTTTGCTTATGACACATTACGAAAAGCTTATCGGAAAGTATTTAAGCAAGAGAAAATAGGCAACATTGAGACCCTTTTAATTGGGTCGTTGGCTGGTGCTATATCAAGTAGTGCGACTTTCCCACTTGAAGTAGCTCGCAAGCAAATGCAAGTAGGTGCTTTGAGTGGAAGGCAGGTATACAAGAATGTTCTTCATGCACTTGCTTGCATTCTCGAGAAGGATGGGCTCCCGGGTTTATACAAAGGGTTGGGTCCAAGCTGCATGAAGTTGGTTCCTGCCGCCGGGATTTCCTTTATGTGCTATGAAGCATGCAAAAGAATACTGGTAGAGAAAGACGAGGAGGCGTAGATGAGGGACACAAGTTCTCTCATTCGAAGAAACAAGTTGAGTTTTAATTTTGAGTGTCATACTTAACACATGCCCGGTTAATAATTTTGCATCCGTTTCATGATGAATTTATTTTAATACTGAACTGTCATGTTTTCCAGAAGAATTATTCTGATGCCTCCCTCCCATGTTTAACACTTGCATATAAATTTTTTGGATAATTGCATGTTTGGTATATTAATAGAGACCAGTTGGTCAATTTTGACATAAATTGTTTCTAATAAAATCTCAGCAACTCTTTTTCTTACCATGTTTGATTATAATTAGCACACCAACCATAATACTAATAAATCAAAACTCAACACATTACAATTTGATACAATGCGTCCGATCTAATCTTATATAATTTCCAGATCAATCATATACCACTATATTGGACTGTTTGGTATTATGGGTAAGGTTCTAAAATGTGTTAGTTGGGTGTTTATCGCCTAGGGTGTCTATATGCTGTCAAGGCGGGGCCAAGGAAATTCCTTGGCTAATTCGAAATTAGAGTTTTATGAATTTGGGGATTTTTAAATTTGGTGAAATTTGGAGTTAGTCTGGTGTTTATAGCGTTGGGTGCCTATATGCTGGCTAGGCATGGTCAAGGAAATTCCTCGGCTAATGATAAAGTAACTCGAAATTAGAGTTTTGTGAATTTAGGTATTTTTAAATTTGGTGAAATTTGGATAAATTAATATAACGAAATTTGTGTTAAGTAATGGGACGTGTTTTTGAAGGCTAATTTGAGGAAAAAATGGTGAAAAACGGAATATTGTAGAGAGAGAATCACAAATTTAGAGAGAGAGAGAGAGAGCAAGCTCTGGTTTGAAGAAGAATAAGATGAATAGAGTTAAACGCACGTTTTTTTATTATTTTAAATTTAATTCCCCAAAATGATGTTTTTGCGGAGTTAAATTAAAAAATAAAATAAAAAGACCACAACAACAGCCTGTCGTGGAGCGAAAACGCGACGCGCAAGCGGAACTATGCACCGCATTTGTAAACATTAATTAAGGGATAAATAATATCATATTTGTTGGAAGTATTGTGTCATTAAACAGTAATATAACATGCAAACAAACAGATCAAACAACTAAAGTAGATCTAGATGCAAGAAACCCTAAAAACAGAAAAATCTTTAAAACAAAACCTGGAAATCAAGTTTATAGATTCAATCCAAGTCGAGATATCTTTGTCCTTAAGAACTTATTGGCCCCGTCACAGGTGCTATACGGATTCGCAATTGGCCAATGTCCTCCCAGGATAACTTGGTTCCTTCTTGTCCAAAGAGCACTCTTTGACAAGTATTCGAACTAAGAAATGTGGTGAAACTCTCTCTAAAACAAAGAAAACAAAATGTCTCTTCTAGAAATTCGGATATCTTTTTCTGTATATCTGTTTTGGATATAAAGCCTTCTTATATAAGGCATGGAAGGGTGCCAATAGGGCACCATTTGGGATGGGGTGCAACCCTCCAAAGGGTTGTACCCCTCACAAGCACCCAATCCAACCAAATGACAGAATTACCCTTAATGAAATATTTTGAAGAATTTCCAACAATCCCCCACAATTCTTCAAATATTCATGGAGACACTTGAGAGAGTTACCATGAACTAAAGCTGCATCGAAATAGGTAGCTTTCGCCTTGAACCTTTCCTAGTGAGTGACAATCGGATTTACTTGGCAAACCAGTGACCCATAGTCTTGAACTGTTCTGCCGTTGGTGTAAACCAAGACAATTGCCAACACACAGCTTTAATTCGACCATTTTCCCGTTCTACGGTTGTGTTCATTTTGGCCCTGAACAACGGTCCTGGATTCATCAAGCACTTTAGGGTAACCCGCCTTTAAAAGTTCCCATGGAAGCGGCCTCACTTCTTACTTGAAATAGGTGATCTGCTATGAAGAGGTAATCTGTCTTTACCCCCATTAGGACTCATCTCCTAATATAGTGATAATTAAAAGCCTTAGCTTATCCTAACCAATGACAGACAGCACTCAGCGTCATTATCGGAATGGGAAAGAGTACGAAACTCTTCAGTGCTTGTTTTGAATTGCACAAAGTTTATGTTGTCCCTTTTGAACCTAGATCTTGGGATCTCCGGTCAACTAGGTTGGGTTTCCACAGTGACAATTCTTAGATTATAGGCTTCAAGCCCATTCCCCTCGATGACTTCTCAACTTGCTCACGAGGTAAACCTTTAGATAGTGGATTCGCTAGGTTTTCCTTCGACCTGACATAATCGATCGTTATTATGCCACTTGAGAGCAATTGACGTATGGTATTATGTCTCTGACGTATGTGTCGAGACTTACCATTATACATTGTATTTTGGGCTCTCCCAATAGCCGATTGGCTGTCACAATGTATGCTTATTGCTGGCACCGGTTTGGGCCAACTAGGAATATCCTCCAGGAAGTTTCTAAGCCATTCTGCTTCTTCCGCCGTTTTGTCTAACGCTATGAATTCTGATTCCATAGTAGACCGGGCAATACACGTTTGCCTCGAGGATTTCCATGACACGGCTGCATTATCAAGTGTGAAAACAAATCCAACCGTAGATTTGGAATCCACTATATCAGATATCCAGCATCGCTATATCCCTCTAGAACAGCATGATATCTCTCGTAATGTAGCCCATATTTTGAAGTTTCTTATACCTCAAAACACTTACTATGGCTTTTCCAGTGGTTATGTCCTGGATTGCTAGTATATCTGCTAAGCCTATTCACAGCTTGAGCGATATCACTTCGTGTGCAATTCGTGAGATACATCAGACTTCCGATGATCCTTGAATACTCTAATTGCGATATGCTTAAGCCAATATTCTTTGATAGAGGAAGAGTTAGGTTAGCTACTCATAAATCTTTCATATCAAATTTGCTGGTTAACACTTTCTTGGTAAACTGAATCAACTCATGATTATTACCAATTATCAGCATATCGTCTACATAGAGACATACAATGACATATCATTTTTGAGTTGATTTGGTGTATATACACTTATCACACTCATCGGTTTTAAACCCACTTGACAACATCTATTTGTCAATGTTCTCATATCATTGTCTAGGTGTTTGTTTTAATCCGTACAAGGATTTTACAAGTTTGTACACCTTCTGTTCTTATCCAGGAACATTAAACCCTTCTGGTTGTTCCATGTAAGTCTCTTCAGCCAATTCACCATTCAAAAATGATGTCTTTACATCATTTTGATGTACTTCAAAACCAAATATAGCTGCTATGGCTATAAGCATTCTACTGATGTGATACGAATCACCGGTGAATAGGTGTCAAAGTAATCAAGGCCTTTCTTTTGTCTATAACCTTTTATGACAAGTCTTGCCTTATACTTATCTATTGATCCATCCGTTTTCATCTTCCTTTTGAATATCCATTTGTAGCCCAGCGGCTTACAACTTGGCGGAAGATCAACCAACTCCCAAGTATGGTTCTGTAGGATTTCTCACTGTTAATAGCCTCTTTCCAAAGAGGTGCCTCCGGAGAAGCCATAGCTTCTTTATAGCTTTGAGGCTCATTTTCTAACAAGTATGTCAGAAAATCGGGACCAAACGACTTAGACGTTCTAGCTCTTTTGCTACGTCTAGGCTCGATTGTCTTAGCATTTACACGTTGATCTGATTCCAGGTCAACCTGATCACTATCCTTGACAGTGTCAGTTGTCCTTTTGAGAGACCCAGTTATTTGTCTTTCCTTACAAGGAAATGTCTCTTCAAAAAATATCGCATTCCTTGACTCAATTATCATATTTGGATTGATGTCAGGAATCTCCGACTTGTGTACCAAGAATCGATACGCACTACTGTTGTGAGCATATCCAATGAATACACAGTCAACAGTTTTGGGTCCTATTCTAACCTTCTTAGGTTTAGGAACCATTACTTTGGCAAGACACCCCCACACTTTGAGGTATTTGTAGGAAGGTACGAAACTTTTCCACAATTCATATGGTGTTTTGTCTAATCTTCTGTGAGGAAGCTTTGTTCAGAACGTAGTTCGCGGAAAGCAAGGCTTCCCCCCACAAGTTCTGGGGCAGACCCGAACTTGTCAACATGGCATTCATCATTTCCTTCAACGTTCGGTTTTTGCGCTCCGCAATTCCGTTCTGTTGAGGAGAATAAGGAGTAGTGGTTTCGTGAATAATTCCGTGCACAGAACAATATTCACCGAATGGTGAAACGTATTCACCACCTCTATCACTCCTGATTCTTTTGATTTTCTTACCAAGTTGATTTTCAACTTCGCTCTCAGAGTATAAAGCTCTCAATAGCTTCAGCTATGCTCCTCAGCAAATACACTTAACTGAATCTTGTGCTTTCATTGATAAAAGTGACAAAGTACTTTTTACCTCCTCTTGTTTGCACAAAATTCATGTCACATACGTCAATGTGTACAAGTTCCAAGGGTTCAGAACTTCGTTCTATGATGTTCTATGTATTTTTGCTTCAACACATGCCTCACACTCATGTTGGCTATCAATGCAAATTTAGGTATAAGGTCCATGTTAATTAATGTATCATAATTAACATGTCCTAACCTCTCATGCCATACATTTTGTGACTCAATAATATAAGCAGAAGTTTCAGCTTTATTAATAGCACAATTGACAGTCATTGAAAAGACCCTCAGCGAGGTATCATTTTCCTACATAGACATCATTTCTGGTCAATACAATCTTGTCAGAAACAAATACAAACCCGAGACCGAGTTCTTCCGAATATCTGGAACATGCAAACATTATTATATGTAAGCTCCGTTCCAGATATCATTTTCAGAACTACTGTGCCTTGTCCAACCACTCTAGAGGTAGACGAGTTTCCCATTGTCAGATGATCGCCGCCATCGACCTTTCTGATACGAGGAAAACATCTTGCTATCAGCACAGATATGATGAGTAGGCCAAGAGTCTACCCATCATTCTCTCGGATTCCCAACCAAGTTGGCTTCAGTTACCACTGTTGAGAGATTCATTTCTGAAATCTCATCAGTTAACTGCTCATCTTCAGTGACATAGGCCTCATTTATCCTGCCATTGTCCTGAGATATCTTATTTCTGCAGTCCTTTGTCATATGACCGCTCTTTTCACAGTTGTAGCACTTCCCATTGAACTTCTTGTTCGCTTAGGAAGAATCAGCTTCACTGTTCTTTCTTTTCTTGCTACCCTTTACATCCTCAAAGATGTTGGCCTTAGACTCCATAGTCTTGTAGCTGGCCTTCTCGGACATCATGTTGTCCTGTTCGATTCTCAATCGAACTCCAAGGTCTTCAAGGCTCATCTGCTTCTTTCTCCTCCAGGAAGTTTCTACCATGATGGAGGCAACTTTTCAATTATGGTGGCAACTTGAAACGTCTCACAGAGTTTCATTCCTTCATCCAGTATTTCATGAATGATCTATTGTTGTTCACCCAACTGAGACATCACCGTCCTTGAAACTACCATCTTGTAGTCCAGGAACCTACCCACGACAAATTTCTTTTGTCCGGCATCTTCGGTTTTGTACTTTTTCTCGAGAGATTCCCAGAGAACCTTCACAGAAGTCATGCCTTGGTACACATTGTACAGGGTATTGTCAAGACCACCCAAAAGGTAGTTCTTGCATAAGAAGTCTCCAGACATCCAAGTCTGTTCTCGCTCTTCCTTGGCCAATTCAGATTCACCCTCCACAGGACCCAGAGGATCTTTGAGGAATTTAGCCAACTGGAGAGTTGTCAGGTAGAACAGCATTTTGCTCTGCCACTGTTTGAAGTTTGCCCTACCAAACTTCTCCGGTTTTCCTCCATGAGAGACCGGTACTGTGATGTTTCCGCTAACCATATGTAACTGGAAACAAACAGAGTTCAATATGTCTTCAAAAGACAAATTGTACACCGACCAACAAATGATCTTGTCTCAAGTGATATACCAAATATCCACTTGTTGTTATATTGGACAGTAGTACCAATAAACACAAGTCCTTGAATTTCCAACCAAGATTTCTTATGAAAAGTAAATAAAGGAATATCCTTTAACTACTTTCTCAATAGAACCTCTTAGCAATTCAAACTCAATATTTCAATTAATACGATAAGTGTAGATATATAAATGTCAATCAAGATTGGATGGAATTACTTGTGCAAAATTACACTTTAAATTCTCAACCAATTATGCAACAACCAATCAATTTCAACTTTATCACTATGTGTATGCTTGTGATAATTGATCAACTTAATAATAACTTAAATCTATACTACCAAGATTAATGTGTTTACAGTATATGACTAACCAAGTTAATATTAATTAAAGTTTGCAATTTATGATACTACCAGGACAAAGTCGTTAGTGTCACGTTCGTATCTACGTTCGAACGAGACTGTCCAGTGTGTGTGCGTTCGTGTTGCGTTTGATAACGCGTTTGAACGAAGTGTTTCCAGAGAGTTCACGTTCGTGTAGCGTTTGATAACGCGTTCGAACGGAATGATTCCAGAGAGTTCACGTTCGTATAGCGTTCGTTAACGCGTTCGAACGGAATGATTCCAGAGAGTTTGCGTTCGAGTTGCGTTTAGGACGCGTTCGAACGTTCTAAGGAAGAAGGCTAGCGTTCGAGTTGCGTTTGAAGACGCGTTCGAACGTTCTTACGAAAATTCAAATTTTTGCCTTCGCGTGCGTCGGGCGTTCGAACGCCCTACGGGTTTTTCATGCACAGTTCGTATTTTACAGAAAACATACAAACCCTAACATGCGAATTACTATCTAATAACACTAGAGCAATAAGTTCTTAAGATTGTTGGAAGTATTGTGTCATTAAACAGTAATATAACATGCAAACAAACAGATCAAACAACTAAAGTAGATCTAGATGCAAGAAACCCTAAAAACAGAAAAACCTTTAAAACAAAACCTGGAAATCAAGTTTATAGATTCAATCCAAGTCGAGATATCTCTGTCCTTAAGAACTTATTGGCCCCGTCACAGGTGCTATACGGATTCGCAATTGGCCAATGTCCTCCCAGGATAACTTGGTTCCTTCTTGTCCAAAGAGCACTCTTTGACAAGTATTCGAACTAGGAAATGTGGTGAAACTCTCTCTAAAACAAAGAAAACAAAATGTCTCTTCCAGAAATTCGGATATCTTTTTCTGTATATCTGTTTTGGATATAAAGCCTTCTTATATAAGGCATGGAAGGGTGCCAATAGGGCACCATTTGGGATGGGGTGCAACCCTCCAAAGGGTTGTACCCCTCACAAGCACCCAATCCAACCAAATGACAGAATTACCCTTAATGAAATATTTTGAAGAATTTCCAACAATATTTGATATAGTATAAACTATTTTTAAGAAAAATAATACCATTAAGTAATTATTATGTTGTTTTTTCAATAAAAATAAAACCACATGAATAAAAACCTCTGATGTTTTCCTTATGCGATGATAACAAATAACAATATCATCAGCATCATCAGAGGTTTCATTCGTCATAGATTTATTGTCAAAATTTTAGATCTAATGGTTTTGACGATACATCTACCAGGTGAACAAATGGTCTGATGCAAGTGATATTAATACTGTTGAGTAGAATATTACGGTTGGCAATAAAAACAATCGGACGAATTGTTTTTACTTTTAACCATGGTATTCGGGTCAGATTACGCACGCCTCGATCACTCTCCGAGATTTGTGCTCCGTGCCATCAGAAATTTCTTTCACAGATCAAAACAAATCGCTAATCATGATTGTTTGTACTTATATTATGCTAATAAATTGGCTAGCATGATGTCATGTTTGATGCCAAATGGGGTCCATACTGATACCAGTAGTACACAATACATACTAGCTTTTAATACATGGTACCAAACATGCTGTTATCAGTGTTATGGGTGCAATTTTAACGTCTCCGTTAAGAGGGATTTGACAAGTCACCGTGAGAAAACGGAAAGGTTGCAAAGAAACCTTGGTATGTTGAGTGGCGGGAAACAGAGCTATAAAGACCATCAACTTCAAAACAAATTTGAATTGAGAAACGAGCCCACGGGGGCTATAGTATTTTACAAATATTCCTAAAAGAAATACCATTAGCCTGCTACCATCATTAAACTAGAGTTACTAGTGTTTAAAATCATATTAAAATTACTTTCTCAAGTTAAAAAGTATTTGAAATCTCTTAATAAAGAGTTTAATAAGTAGCACTCCCAGACTATCCCTAAATAAATGTCCATCTATGAACAAACCGTTACAGATGTTGGAAATTAACTTCAGCAGAATTCTGGGAAACATCTCAAAAGCAAAGCTTAGCTCTGCTCCTCATTATCCATGGCCGCCTCTGCAGCAGCAGCAGCCATCAACTCATCAAACTTCTCTGACTTCCCCAGCAATATCTCAATCTACCAAAAAAAAAACAATTTAATCAGCATCTCAAGCCTGGAGACAAGATTGCAGATTAGTGGAGTGAAGTGAAGTGCCCAATCTATCCCTCTACTCTTGAGCTGAAGCTCAGTTCCCAGGTTAAATGCAATTACCATTTTCAGGTGCAGAAACGTGTGCACCTCCAACGATTAATTTCAAACCATGAATCTACTTTAACTACAGACCAACACGCTGACTCTTCACAAGGATTACAACACAACTTTCTGAATAGAGCAAATGTCAGAAACATCAAAATAATTGTATTACTTTATTCACTCAATGTGTGCCCCATTTACCGATCAAATACTAATGATGACTTTGCATCCTTTATTTTAGGAGAGATCACACTGAGGTTGTACAGAATGTATAAAATATATCATTTACTGGTAAGCTATTATAGTGATTGCTCATCAGTCAAGAATATAGTAGAAGCCACATTAATGTATCTCAACTCCATAATTTGACCTAATCTTGTATTGAATGATATTCATTCAGTATGTACACAGTATTTACCTTAGCTTTTTGAACAGGTCGTCCACCCGTTTCCTCCCTCATGTCAACAGTAGAAGTCATTATCTCTGTAAAAGTTGAATAGAAAAATAATCAGAGTTCATTCTAATCTTCAAAGCAAAAGGAAAACATAAGTCTAAGATTCTCACTCTTCTCAACAGCTAGCCCATTGTTCTTCAAGATCTCAGCAATAGTAACAACGGTTGCAATAGCTGTGGATGTAATGTAAATGTCATTACTTTAGGAACCAATGCAAAGAAAAACACAAAACACAACTGCACTTAGTCCAATTTAAGTGTCAGATAAGGTTTACATATGACTTCTATTACATCAGAATCTATATAAGCATTATAATAGACAAGTTAGTGAAACAGACTAAAATGAACAAAAATTTTGCAGATGGCCTGAATCTGATACATACACAGTCAAGTACACTAGAAATGTATAATACAAATATGCCAGGCAACAAAACCTTAACTCTCCACTCTCTCAATCACAATAAGGTATAGCTGACTTGCGTAATTAATCAAAAGGCACATGTGACATAACATAGTTGCTTAAGAAGACAATAAAAAACTAATTGGGAAGATAAAAGCATCCAGAATGGACACGCAGGTAACAAATCCATAGAGCATATTAAAAAACCAAGAGAAGATCAAAGAGGCTAAGAAAGATACCCATTCCAAGAGCAGATAGTTCCACCTCATTATACTGCTGCATGTACCTCTGCAAAGACAAATAAGTAACAAACAAATCACCAAACATAACCAGAAACACAGAATAGTCTGTGTAGGGCAGTTAGCTGTATGTAACTCAAATGCACACCAAAACCCGAGGAGATGGGCCTCAACTATTCAGCTAAATAAATACTACAGATGCAATAGCAAAAATTGGCCCATTCAACGGTAAAACAGACTCATTACTCCAAAATTTACTCTAAAAAATATTCCATAGAATATTCCATTTTTATTATTTCTCAACAATTAACATTTCATCCCTTCATTAACATGATATTACAATAAGATGTTTTACATGTTTTATTTTTTCCCGGACTTCTAAATATTTCATATTGTATTTGTTTTAAATTTGAGTGTTCTCAAATTAATAAATGAACTTAAAGATTAACATAAAATTTGTCATTTTTTTAACTTAACTATTTAAGGGTCAAATTATAATTTTATGCAAAAATTAATTTTTTGAAAAAATAAGCAACAAGGTTGGGGTTGCCTTAAGTAGAAGTCTAAAAACACAGAACCACACAAAAATGATTCGATCCGACGGTCTCACACATCCATTTCCATCAATATTCTCAGCAAGCAAAAACACAGAGCACAAAGTTAACGGTAAATAAAAATGAAGTATCCGTTCCCTAATCCCCTAAGAGATCTCACTTACCAAGTAAGCAAACCAAACAGGAAAAGAAACCCTAACAAAGATATATTAAATCAACAGATTTTAGCTCCTTCATTTATTATTTTTATAAGTTTTTCTCAGCAACCAAACAGAAAGCAAACAAAATGTGGGGGGTCTCCGTGTAAAGTACCTTGGCTAGATTAACGTAAAAGAAGAGGGGCTTCTTGGTATTAGAGACTTGAATTCGGTTCTTCTTGGCAGCTGCAGATGAGTCTGTGATGTTTATGTTGTTCACTCCCTCTGTAATTACCTCCATTGTTGTATATGCTTTTCTAGAGAGAGAAAAACCCTAATTATCGAATACGCACGCGCGTACACACACTCTCCCTCTCTTAAGCTCTATAAGCACGAGATAAAAAAGAATTTTTTTTTTTCTTTTTTATGGAATAATGCTACCCAACTGCAAAACCCTAACCCTTGAGGCAGCTCTGCTTTTATATTTGGGGTTTATGATGGATTGATGGTGCAATTAGTTCAGACATTCGACGTCGTTTTGGGATCCCTAATTGATGATAAACCCAATCTTTTTATTGGGCTTTTCAAGTTGACAAATAATCACAATCGCAGCCCTCTAAAATATTACTGGGGTTCGAACAAAAAAGAAAGAAAAGTAAGATTGGGAGGGATTTCATGAATAATGATTATAACTAAGGTCGAGTCGTTGTTAACGGCCATAAAAAATAATAAAGGCTAGATGATTTCAGGAGAAACACATAAAGATAGCATTGTTCAATTAAAATAAGTGATGTGGCACAATCTCTATGAGAAATTCGTCCAGATGAGAGAAGTAATGCGAAACACCCAATCGGTCAAACAATCGAATCGCTCAATCGATCAGGCAGTAATCAACTCAAGGAGCAGCTCTGTGAATGTGGTCACAATCTAACAGTTGAAGGCGAGTAAAACAGAATTGGGCCACGTTCCCAACAGTTATTACAAGTGGCAAGCCAACGAGGAGCACGACCCAGTAGTTACCACATGTGGTAAACCAACATGAAGCACGACTGTAACAATTATCACAGGATAGCCCACGGGGGACTAATCAGAGAATGAAGGAGTAACCACCCAGTATGGAACATTGTGAATGATTTAAGGTCGCATTACACCCCTCGCAAGGGCTGACCTTAAACCTGTTTGGGTTCGGAATAGAACTCTTACTGATGCTAGTATAATGCTCAAGTTTAAAAGAGGTATCGGCATGTCCTATAATGAAATATCACGCAATAACATTTTAAAGTATACGATAGCGTAATCATTAATAATAAAGAATAATGGAAAAGCAAAATTGATAAAACTAAACATCCAGAAGCAGTAATATACTAATTAAACAGAACATAATACATATCTATGAAGCTTGGCCAGACATTTTTGTATGTCATTGATGTCTAGCCGGACATAATGCATGTCTGGCCGGATATTTTTGTAAACCAGAAAGTCAAAAAAATACAAAATCATACATACCTAACATTATTAATAAAGCAATAATGGCATAATAGTAATAAAAAATGACTATAAAATAGAACAACAATAGTAAAACAAAAAATGAACAAGATAGGGTGCATGTCTCACCGGCCTGACTTCAGAGAAGCTTGGTCGGACATTCATTATATAATTAATGTCCGGTCAGACTTAGTGCAAGTCTGGCAGGCTATTTTTGCATGAAACCGAAAGACAGATAAAAAAAAATTACAGAAACATGCATAGTTTAACAATAATAATAAAGCAGAGAATCATGCGTAGTGAACATTAGAAGTAAGACAACGATGTTGGACAATTATGACCCATAGCGTCACTATTTGTAAAAGACATTGTGGTTTTTGTACAAATTAACTATGTGACAATGGAAATTGCATTTTATCATTTTGTAATTTGATTACTTAAATATATAACTGATAAAAGTCCTTATGATTAGTTCCGGATTATTAGATATGAGACAATATCAATCCATAAAAGTTTAATCATTAAATATCCATAGTCGTAGTATTATCGAGAGTGGACATCGATAATACGGAATAGACTAGTATTGCACTTGTGCGTGTTATGGAAGCGTAACAGCATAGTTCTCATATATTTAAGTATTGAATACTTATGGAAGTGTGATAGGAGGTTGTGTTTACCGATGGTACGGAAACAGCTTCGCTCTGGATAGACCCCTCAGAATCACATTGGTAGTATGACTATGTGTATATGGGAATCCGCTTCAGGGTAGGTGTATTTGGTCTTAACCTGAGACTTGCATCGCTAGTACTTGCGACAATCAATACGCTTTGGTTTTGGTCGTCCGGAGTATCACTTCAGTCATATGGAGATTATGATCACGCAGGGATACAGAAATGGTACTCTAATGTGTTGCAACCATCGGGATAATATGACAAGGTCATGATTATCCGATTAAAGAGACTAGTTGCTTGTGATCCGATATATGCTTCGTACGGGGCAGTTTCTAAGGCCCACTTGGATTTTGAATTTAGTGGGGCCCACATGTCACATCACAAGTCACATCACTTGTCACTTTATTCACTTTCTGGTGATGGAAGTTAGTGAAGACTTTTGAGATAACTTGTTTCTTACACAAGTGTCAAGTGTGACGACTTTTACCAACCTTGGATTTGGTATATCATTTTGATTTTTGGAAAATAAAAAAGATAACAAGATACACATTTTTTTTCATCTCTCTCCTTTGGCCGAAACTAGCTCTCTCACTCCCTTGGATTTGGCTTGGCCGAATACAACAAAGAGAAATGAAGAATTGTTGCAATTTTTCTAAGTGCTAGCACACATCAAGGATTCATACAAAGGTGATAGGGAAACCATTCCCAAGATCTTGGAATCAATCTTAAAGCTTGGAGCTTGGAGATCAACTTCAAAGAGAAGATCTTGGAGCACTTCTCAAAGGTAAATTTTTTTGGTCAACACTTCCTACAACCGTTCAAAGTGAGTATATTTCCGCTATTCTCCTTTAAGTATTCACATTATTTCATGCTTAGATTGATCTTGGGATGACCTTAGAAACCCAACAATGGTATCATGGAGCCTATTTGAGCATGAAATTTGATTAGAGTTTATATACTAAAATTTGGGTAAACTTGATTTGAGTATGATTTGATCAAATTGTTTGTTTAAGTATGCTTGTTTATTGATAACTAGAGTTATATATGATCAATTTGATGAAAAATTAATTGGATTAATTTTCCCCAATCATGAAGGCTTGGCCGAATGTAATGATAAACCCTAGGTCATGATGATTTTTATTTTAAGACCATTGGATGTGTTTAAAGACATGAGAAATATTGATTTGTGATTTAATTGGATTGAAATCAAAATCAGATTTAAAAATCCCTAATTGTCGTGACCAATATAGCATGTAAATGACTTGATTTTGTTTCAATAATGTTGGACATGAATTGAAAATATTAATGCATGATTAATTAATTAAATTGATATTTTGGAAATGTTAATTTAGATAATTAATTAGTGCAATACACTTTAATTAATTAAATTATGAAATTCGGAATATTAGAATTTAATTAATTGGGCTTAATTTGGAATTGGGCTAAAGTTGTTGTATTTGGACCTAATGGGCTTGGTTGGGCCAAGTTGGTTTAGGACAATTGGATTGGATCCAAATTGGGCCTAAACCATTCCATTAAGTCCAAATATAATATATGGGCCTTTTAAAATTTAATTGGGCCCAAATGGGCCAAAATTGATTTCTTGGCAAATAGGGTGATTCCTTAATTGGGTCTTGGTATTTGGGTTGACCCATATTGACCAAAACCCATGCCTTAAGAATTAATTGAAAGCCCATTGGACTTTAATTAAATGAACATTGGATGTTAATTGGGCTTTGAGACCCATTAAGATTAGATTTAGAATCTAAGTCGTAAAGGCGCATTAAAAGTGTAATTATTTAATTTGGAATTAAATATAGAATTAGTATTGAATACAAATAAATTAGATTTAAATTGTAGTTCGATATAATTCAAGAATTCGTACTTTGAGTACTTATTCTTAAACGAGTTGGACTCGCGCAAATCAAATCGTTGTTTAACATTGGATGATCACTTTATTCAAAGATTAACTAATTGGATTAGATTGATTGAATAACATGCTTTGTGTGAATACATGGATGTGTTGTATGGATAATGTATATCAGATGGATATTAGAAGGGTGAGGGCAATTTTGGAAGTTATTGTAATAAATTTAGAATTTATTAAATTGGACCTGCGTGTCCAGCCTTATCTCTCGATTCTTTGTAATTCTCTTCTCAGCTAATTCCCCTCGATGTTAATGAGGTTTCTTTAATTGTATTATGTAATTGGGTAGAAGTTAGAATAGTGCTAGCCGGGGACAGGAAATGGAGTGATTTGTTCTAGGAACAATTTGTGAGATATCCATCTGCATATCATTATTAATTATTTACCGCGCCTTATTATGCTTTTAGAATGCATGCTTAAAGGTGTATGATGAGACCTAAACAAAGATAATAATTGGTTGCCAATTACGCGAAAAACCCTCAACAAATATTAAGCGTTTTCCTTCCATTGAGTGATTCTTTCTCAAGATCTAAGATTGGCACTGGTTTGTTGGCCAAAGTCAAGACATTTGTCCATCGCGGATGTGTTTGAATCATGAAAGCTTTGTTGCATATCGTATGTCTTGTCCAAGTTGTGATTTGTTGGCCAAAGTCAAGATCACTTCTTGTCCATCGACATCGATTATGAAGCTTTCCAAAGTCAATAGGTTCCGCTTAACTGGAATCATTAAGCTTGTTGTGCCAAAGCCAATGCTTAGTTGATTCATAGGAAACAGTTAGGAAAATATATTGGATATATTGGAATATATATATTGTATATTGTTGGACAGTTATGACCCATAGCATCACTATTTGTACAGATCATGGTATTGTTGTACAAATTAACTATGTGACAAAGGAAATTGCTCTTTTATCATTTGTGATTAGATCACCAAGATGTATAAATGATCAAAGGTCCTTATGATTAGTTCCTAGATTGAGATGATATGAGACAGTATCAATCCACGAAGGTTTAATCATTATATATCCCTAGTCGTAGTATTATCGAGATTGGACATCGATAATGCAGAATATACTAGTATTACACTTGTGCGCGTTATGAGGGCATAACGTCATAGTTCTCATATATTTGGGTATAAGATACTCATGCAAGTGTAGTAGGAGGTTGTGTTTTACCGATGGTACGGAAAACAGCTTCGCTCTGGATAGACCCCTCAGAATTCCATTGGTAGTATGACTATGTGTCTATGGAAGTCCGAATCAGGGTAGGTGTATTTGGTCTTAACCTGAGACTTGCACCGCTAGTATTTGCGACAATCAATATACTTTGGTTTTGGTTGTCCAGGGCTTTAACAGGTTCTGTGTACGCCACTTCTGGGTATATTGAGAATCGTAGTGTATTGGGTGTGATGTCAAGATTGAAGTATCACTCCAGTCATATTGGAGATGATGATCACGTAGGATACAAAACTGGTTCTCTTATGTACTACAGTCATCGGCATGGCGCTTTGCTAGAAGCCAACCTTGTCTTGTAAATCGGTAAAAACGTAGTACTAGGTACTTACGTGTTCGAATGGTCCGATGACCGGATTTACTGCCAACATATCCAGGGATCTCATGGGTCGCTTCCTGAAGATTCACCGATGACGAATGACTCGCACTTTATTAATCTGGGATTAATAAGATGAGAGAGAAAATTAATCTGGGATTAATTACAGAGATATTTTATCTGGGATAAAATATTAATAAAAGACAGAAAATGATTAATTTGGAATTAATCGATAAAATAATATATTCGATATATTATACGAAATTGGATTTCGACGCGGAATTGAAATTAGATTTTAATTCGGGCGAACGAGTTAAATTAGAATTAATTCGTTAGCGACGTGAATAGTAATTTTGCTAGGGAAAGTTATTTAATTAAATTAGATTAATTTCGTCGCAATGGAAAATTCGTTAATTTGGAATTAGCGAACCCGAGCCCGAGAGTATTTGCGGGCGCACTCACATTGCGAATTAAAGTGCGGCTCGTAAGTCACATCAAGTGTCAAATCACTAGTCAATCGATTGATGTGATGTCTAGTCACTTTGAGTGATTTGACAACTTGTAATGAGTGATGTGAATAGTGATGGAAGTGGTTGGCTTTAATGCCTTGACTTTTTGAAAGTTGTAAATGATATATGTTTTAATTGATTTTGGAAATCAATTAATCTAATACACAAAACCAACTTCTTACCTCTCACTCTCATCTCTCTCACGCCGAAGGGGCTTTTATTCTCCATTTTTTTTTCTGTTTTCACCTAGAATGAAGAGGAGAAGCAAGGTGATTTTTGTGGCAAAAATTACCAAGTGCTAGCACACTTCCGGAGTCTTGCGAAGGTGATAGGGAACCGCACCCGTGATCATGGAATCATCATTCGAAAGCTTGGAGCTTGGAGATCCTTCCATGGCCGAAAATTGAGGAGCTCAAAACAGCCACTGTCGTGAGCCTTGGAGGAGAAAAGCTTGAAGTTTTATTGTTCCTCGCATCGCTCAACTGATCATTGTGAGTATTCCGCACCTCCTTGATGTATTCGTACATGGTTTTATTGCTTAAAAATGATCCTTGGGACCTTAGAGAATCCCAACAATGGTATCAGAGCGAAGTTGAGCATGAAACTTGAACTTAGGGTTAAAATTGGGTAAATTGATTTTGAGCATTATTTGATTAAATTAATTGATTGAGTATGCTTAAATGATGTTTAATTGAAGTTGGATTTGATCAATTTCATGAAAAGTTGATTGGATCAATTTTTGCCCAAATTTTAGGCTTGGCCGAAACTTGTGCCCTAATATGTCATGGTGAGTTTTTGTGTTTTTGATCATTGGATGAGTTGGAAAACATTGGGGAATGTTGATTGTGGATTTAATTGGATTGAAACCGAATCAGACATGAAAAACCCCAAATTGCCGTGAGTTATAACATGTGAAAATGAGTTGATTTTTGATTAAAATGTGCTGGACATGTTTTGATGTTAATGAGCATAATTAATTGTACAAATTTGTGTTTTGGAAATATTAATTTGGGTAATTAATTATGGCATACACTTAGGTTAATTAAGTTATGAAATTTGGAATTTGGTAATTTAATTAATTGGGCTTAATTTTGGAAATTGGGCTTGTAAAGTTGTAATTGGGCTTTAATGGGCTTGGTTGTACCAAGATGGGTTTAGGCTAAATTGGTTGAATCCAATTGGGCCAAAACCATATCCATAAAGTCCAATTATGACTTAATGGACCTTTAATAATAATTGGGCCTAAATTGGTTTCTTGGCAAATAAGGGTGATTCCTTAAATAGGCTTTGGTATTTGGGTATGACCAATGTTGACCAAAAGTCCATGCCTTAAGAAATTAATTAAAAGCTCATTGGACTTTAATTAAATTAACATTGGATGTTAATCGGGCTTTGAGACCCGTAACGATTAGATTTGGAATCTAAGTCGTAAAGGTTTATTTATAAAGTGTAATATTTAATTTGGAATTAAATAAATGAATTAGTATTAAATGCAAATTAATTGGATTTAATGTTGTAGTTTAATTAATTCAAGAATTCGTACTTTGAGTACTTATTTGCAAAACGAGTTGGACTCGCACAAAATCAAATCGTTGTTTGAACATTGGATGATCATTAATTATCAGATTAATTAATTGGATTAGATTGATTGATAACATGTTTGTGTGAATACATGGTTGCGATACATGAATAATGTATATCAGATGGATATTAGATGGGTGGGGCAATTTTGGAAATTGTTGTAATAAATTTAGAATTTATTAATTGGACCTGCGTGTCCAGCCTTTTACCTCCTTACTCTTTGTATTTCTCTTCTCACATATTCCTCTCAATGTAAATGAGGTTTCTTTAGAAGTGTTATGTAACGGGTAGAAGTAATACATGTGCTAGCGGGAGAGAGGAAATGGAGAGATTTGTTCTAGGAACAATGTGTTGAGTATCCATTCGCATATCATTATTATTTTATTTACGCGCCTTATTATGTGTTTAGAATGCATGTTTAAGGGTGTATGATGATGAGACCTTAACAAAGATAATTAATTGGTTGCCAATTACACGCGAAAAAACCTCACAAAATATTAAGCGTTTTTCCTTCCATTGAGTGATTCTTACTCAAGATCCAAGACTGGCATTGGTTTGTTGGCCAAAGTCAAGACCTTTGTCCGTTGCGGATGTGTTTGAATCACGAAGGCTTTGTTTCATATCGGTGTCTTGTCCAAGTTGTGATTTGTTGGCCAAAGTCAAGATCACTTCTTGTCCATCGACATTGATTACGAAGCTTTCCAAGGTCAATGGGTTCCGCTTAACTGGGATCAATAAGTTTGTTGTGCCAAAGCCAAGGCTTAGTTGATTCAGAGGAAAAAGGTTAGGCAATATATTGGATATATTGGCATATATAAGATATATGTTTCGGACTTGGATGTCCACCTACTGGATCTAGGAATTGGATGGGATCCAATTGATCTTAGAGATCTACCTAGTTAATTATCATACAATTTGTTGGCCAAAGTCAAGATTGTGTGTTATTTAACGGGATCCTAGCCCACTAGGAAACAAGGTTTCTCGAGTACTCCACAGAGGGTTAGAGGCTCGCCGAAAAATAGTGGGAGGCAAGTATTAAATTTGCAATATTTGTTTAGTTACTTGCCATACGCGCTCATTACAATTTTTCGTCAATTAAATTAATTTGTTAGTTGGACTAATAATTAATGTTGTTTTAATAAACAGTTGGACTGTATTCAAACAATTTCAATTAATAGTTGATTTTATAATTGGATTATAGAAATCAATATAATTGAATTTAATCTATTAAATTATAGTTGATTAAATAGTTGGACTATAGTAATCATTATAATAAATAGTACCTGAAATCGTTGATTAAATAGTTGGACTATTAGAATCAAGATAAATTGAAAGATTATTGTTTAAAACATAATCATGGGTGAAAATATTTTAAACGACTTTAATTTTTCAAATTGGGATATAACATCAGGATAGTCCTGAAAACTGAGAAGTTACTTTATTCGATATAGTAACATCTTAGGCCTAAGCCCGGAGTTAAGCAAATAGTAGAATATGATATTTGGAATATTCATGTGATGATAACTTTAGTGCTTAATCCAATAAGCTTGCCAAATAGACTCCTTAATTTCTTATCAGAACTAAGGATTAGATCTTTATAGTATGATATAGAAATTGAAGGATCTTCATAGATCTATTCTTAGATCTTAGAAGTAGACCCGGCCACGGTTCCGGTTCGGAACCGGAACCGAACCGGAAGGGGACCGGTTCGGTTGGGGTTCCACCGGTTCGGACGGTTCCAACAGGAACCCTACGCCCCCAACGGCTAGGCAGGGAGCCAAATAAAAAAAAAATAAAAAAATAAAAATTATTTTTATTGTATAAAATATAAATTACTAATGTACCTCTAATAACAGTAATAAAACGGTTATATTTAGGGGCATTTTTGGTATCAAAAAAATTCTAAAATTGTATATAAATAGGATTCATCCTAATTTCATCACACCAAATTCTCAACTCTCTCATTTTCTATAATTCTCTTATTCTCAATCTTACTTCAATACAATTCTCTTATAATCTTATATTCTTATTCTCAATCTCAATTCATTTAGTTGTTAATTTGTTATCATTCACATCGCAATTATTCAATTTTCTTATTTTCTTCCTAATTTCTCAAACGAAAAATGGCAAGCTCATCTGAGAACATAATGTCAAATATGCCAACCCAAGAGAGCGGATCTAGTGTCAGTGTACAATCATAGAGAAGAGAAGTTAAGGCTCAGTCCTCGGATATTTTCAAAATTCATTTTACTTTGGAACGCCTAGAAGATGGTTCACAACGAGCAATTTGCAACTATTGTGGGGTTATCTATAAATTTTCTGGTGGATACGGCAATATGATCAAGCACATGAAAAACATCATCCGATTGAATTTGGCATTGATACGACGCAGACTCAAATGGCCAGGTACGGATCATCTAGTAGAGGTATGAGTAGTGTAGATTTATTTAAATATTCTGATGCAAAATAGAGAAGAATTTGCGAAATTAACTTGTATGACACATCTTTCTTTAAGCTTTGGTGAAAAACTTCATTTTACTAATTACGTGCATAATGCTTTAAACCCTGTGCATGTAGAATGACTCGAAACACAACAAAACGTCATATTTTCAAATTATATAAAGATGGTAAAATTATTTTAAATGAAATATTTAAAGAGATGAAAGGTGTATTTCTATATGTTCTGATATTTGGAGTGACCATTGGCAAACACACTCATACATGGGTGTGACTTGTCATTGGATTGATGCATCATTTACCATGCAAAAAAGACTTATTGCATTTAGAGTTTTTGATGACCCACATACTGCACATAATATTTATAGAATGATGAAGGTAATTTTTGATGAATATGGTTAGTAGAAAAAAATTTAACAATTGGATTTGATAATGCATCTGCAAATACTGCATCCATTCATGATTTAAAATCCTTATGTGAACCAAATTTAGGGGGTCAATTTTTTCATATTCGTTGTACATGTCATGTCCTTAACATATGTGTGGAAGACGGACTAAAATTATTATCACCTTCCTTGATCCAATTAAAACGGCACTTAACTGTATTTGGTCATATTCTCAAGTTAGGAGAGAATGGACCAAGTTTGTAAAATAAATGATATTAAACCGATTAAATTTTCAAGAGATGTTCCAACACGTTGGAATTCTACTTATTTTCTTTTATGTCAAGCATTTCATACAAAGATGCATTATGTAGTTTTTTTTCTAAACATGTTCAAAATATCACACTTTATCCTAGTCAATGGGATATTTGTGAAATTTGTTTAGATATTTTAAGAGTTTTTAATGATGCTACTTTAGTTTTTAGCGGTGTTTATTATCCTACAGCACATTTATTCTTCTTGAGAGTTTGAATATTGTTGGCACTCTCGATGAGCATGTTGACAGTGACGACCCTAATGATATTGTTTTGCTCGAAGCCATTACTGCTATGAAGGTAAAATGGTTGAATTATTTTAGAGAAATTCCTTTACTTTATCTTATTGCTGCTGTTTTTGATCCTAGATTTAAATTAGAAGGTTTGAATGGTGGTTTACAAGCTTACTATGGTTATTTAGGAATATTAGATGATGTTGATATTACGAGCATAATGACGAAATTAAGAAGTGATTTAATTATTTTATTTAATGATTATATTGTAAGATATAACTTAGGAACATTAGGTCAATCTAGTAGTAGCGAACCAGTAATTCAAACAAGACTTAGCGCAGGGGATCGTTGGTTATTGCAACGAAATAAAAAATCTAGGGATACGACAACTAATAACCCTGAATTAGATAATTATTTATCTACAAGTTTTGAGTTTTCTAATGAAAGTTTATGCAGTAAAAATTTTAAAATCCTTGAATGGTGGAACCGGCATCAAAATATATATCATGTTTTATCTATTATTGCTAAAGAGATCTTGGCAGCACCTATTTCCACCGTTGCGGTTGAGCAAGCCTTCAGCTGGGAGGTAATATATTGGAAGCTAGGCGATCTTCATTACATCCAAGCACTCTAGAAGAAACAGCTTGTGTGGATGATTGGACTCGAGCTGATCTGAGACAACAAGAAGATGCCCCCGATGATTTTGAAGATTTGTTGATAATGCTTCTGCAACAAGTGCAAGCGGAACCGGAGCCGAAGGATCAACTGATAATGATGATTGATAATTGTAAAAAATTATATTTACAAAGGGGATATGTCTAAAACTTGTAATGGAACTACGTGAGCTTTGATTCCTTTCACCCTGGAGGATACGTAGGCAACTTAAATTTTTAAAAATTTAAGCTCAAGCTCTTCAATGTAATAATTTTTTTTTATTTATAAAAAATTAATCTCATTATCTTAATTAATTTTCAAAAAAAAAAAATTCTCTGAACCGAACCGAACCGTTCGTTTCCGGTTCGGTTTGGTGTTCCGGTTCCACAGCTGTGGAACCGGAAACCGGCCGGTTCGGTTCGGTTCCGAACCGGAACCGAACCGCCGGCCGGGTCTACTTAGAAGTACTAAATTGCAATAGTAACTCTTAGAGAGTTAATGGCTATACTCAAGGAGACAAAGCCAAAAAAAAAAAGAAAAAAAAAGTTTGCAATAAGGCAAGAAGCGCAATGCGCACTTTACTTCAATATTCTAGAAGGCCAAGGCTTGGCCAAAGGCTTATGGGGTGTGAAAAAAGGGCAAAAGGCAAAGTCATTATAATCTTCTGGGAAGATAAATGACATATCCCAAAATGTCTGCCTAAATTGTGGCAAACGGGGACACGGAAACGTGACTGCCGTATGGACAAGGCAGACATGAAGAAAGTGAAGACGGTGCAAGGCTCTGACTTCAAATATGTTTGTTATAAACATGTTCACTACTAGTATTAAAATTGGATTTTAGATAGTAGATGTGGTACATAAAAATGTACTGTTGTGCAGAATCTGCTGTAAGCAAGATACTGACTTCGGTCGAGATTAATCTATGGATTGGAAACGGGATGACAGTCGCTGTTTTAACCGTAGAAACCTAAGTTTAGGAACTACCCTTCGGGTATGTACTTAAATTAGGAAACTGTTAAAATGTAACTAGTTTGACTAGATACATTATCTCTATATCAAGGTTTAACCCATTGCGGGTATACCTTTATATTCTAGAACACTAAAGTGTTTCATTTTATAAAGATGATATTGAGATAAATACATTAGATGTGAATAACAACATTTATATTTTGAATATAAATAAATCTCAAACATATGAAACATGACAAACAAATAGCTCAAAATGAATAATCAGTTGAAACTTAAATGTGGCATTGTTGTCTGGGACACAATTAAACAAGACTCGTATACACACTTTCGAAGAGTGGGTACTAGGACAGATTCGATTCCATTCAAATAAAGTCTACGAATCTAGTTTATTGGGCAAAGTGCCTAAATCACCTTTACTTGGTAAAAGTGTAAGTGCCACCGATCTGTTAGCCCTTATTCATAGTGAAGTAAGTGGGCCCATATCTAGCTAGGCTAGAAGTGGATATGAATGTTTCGTGACCTTTACGGATGTGGCATCGCGTTATGGTTATGTATTTCTTTTGAAACACAAATCGGAAACTTTTATAGTTTCGACACAAAGTAGACAAACAGATCGGCAAAAGTATTAAACCATCATGGTTAGACCATGATGAAAATACTTAAGCAATAAGTTTTCTCATATACTTGAAAGAGTATAGTATTCTTTCAATGAGGACTCCTCCCGGAACACGTCAGTTTGACGGTGTGTCCGAACGGAGAAACCAAATTTTATTGGACATGATTAGACATGGTTCCAATTCCGGAACCGGAACCGTTGGCGACCGGTTCAGTTGGGGTTCGTCCCCAACTCGAACCGGTCGGAACCGGTTGGAACCGTAGGGTTCCAACAGGAACCCTACCCGTTGGCTCCCTGCCCCAATAAGTAAAAAAAAAAATATTAAAAAATTTATAAATTAAAATATAAATTACTAATATATCCCTAATAACGGTAATAAAACGGTTATATTTAGGGGCATTTTTGGTATCAAAAAATTCTAAAAATCTATAAATAGGATTCATTTTTCATTATTTCAACACACCAAATTCTCAACTCTCTCATTTCCTACAATTCTCTTATTCTCAATCTCAATTCATACAATTCTCTTATTCTCAATCTCAATTCAATTAGTTGTAAATTTGTTAAAATTTTAACAATTATTCAATTTTCTTATTTTTCTTCCAAATTTCTCAAACGAAAAATGGCAAGCTCATCTGAGAACATAATGTCAAATATGCCAACCCAAGAGAGAGGCCCTAGTGTCAGTGCACAATCACGGAGAAGAGAAGTTAAGGCTCGGTCCTCAGATATTTTCAAAATTCATTTTAATTTGGAACGTCTAGAAGATGATTCACAACGAGCAATTTGCAACTATTGTGGGGTTATCTATAAATTTTCTGGTGGATACGGAAATATGATCAAGCACATGGAAAAACATCATCCAGTTGAATTTGGCATTGATACGACGCAAACTCAAATGGCCAGGTACGCATCATCTAGTAGAGGTACGCGTGCTGTAGATTTATTTAAATATTCTGATGCAAAAAATAGAGAAGAATTTGCGAAATTAACTTGTATGACACATCTTTCTTTAAGCTTTGGTGAAAAACTTCATTTTACTAATTACGTGCATAATGTTTTAAATCCTGCTGCATGTAGAATGACTCGAAACACAACAAAACGTCATATTTTTAAATTATACAAAGATGGTAAAATTATTTTAAATGAAATATTTAAAGAGATGAAAGATTGTATTTCTATATGTTCTGATATTTGGAGTGACCATTGGCAAACACACTCATACATGGGTGTGACTTGTCATTGGATTGATGCATCATTTACCATGCAAAAACGACTTATTGCATTTAGAGTTTTTGATGACCAACATACTGCACATAATATTTATAGAATGATGAAGGTAATTTTTGATGAATATGGTTTAGTAGAAAAAATTTTAACAATTAATGCATCTACAAATACTGCATCTATCAATGATTTAAAAGAAATATGTCAACCAAATTTAGGGGGTCGGTTTTTTCATATTCGTTGTACATGCCATGTCCTTAACTTATGTGTGCAAGACGGTCTTAAATTATTATCACCTTTCCTTAATCCAATTAAAACGGCACTTAACTGTATTTGGTCATATTCTCAAGTTAGGAGAGAATGGACGAAGTTTTGTAAAATAAATGGTATTAAACCGATTAAATTTTCAAGAGATGTTCCAACACGTTGGAATTCAACTTATTTTCTTTTATGTCAAGCATTTCAATACAAAGATGCATTATGTAGTTTTTTTTCTCAACATGTTCAAAATATCACACTTTATCCTAGTCAAGGGATATCTGTGAAATTTTTTTAGATATTTTAATAGTTTTTAATGATGCTACTTTAGTTTTTAGCGGTGTTTATTATCCTACAGCACATTTATTTCTTCTTGAGAGTTAAATATATGTTGGCACTCTCGATGAGCATGTTGAGAGTAGCGATCCTAATGATATTGTTTTGTTAGAAGCCATTACTGTTATGAAGGTAAAATGGTTGAATTATTTTAGAGAAATTCCTTTACTTTATCTTATTGCTGTTGTTTTTGATCCTAGATTTAAATTAGAAGGTTTGAATGGTGCTTTACAAGCTTATTATGGTATTTAGGAATATTAGAGAAATTGATATTACAAGATTAATGACGAAATTAAGAAATGATTTAATTGTTTTATTTAATGATTATATTGTAAGATATAACTTAGGAACATTAGGTGAATCTAGTAGTAGCGAACCGGTAATTCAAACAAGACTTAGCGCAGAGGATCGTTGGTTATTGCAACGAAATAAAAAAGCTAGGGATACGACAACTAATAACCATGAATTAGATAATTATTTATCTACAAATTTGAGTTTTCTAATGAAAGTTTATGCAAAAAAAATTTTAAAATCCTTGAATGGTGGAACCGGCATCAAAATATATATCCTGTTTTATCAATTATTGCTAAAGAGATATTGGCAACACCTATTTCCACCGTTGCGGTTGAGCAAGCCTTCAGCTTGGGAGGTAATATATTGGAAGCTAGGCGATCTTCATTACATCCAAGCACTCTAGAAGCAACAACTTGTGTGGATGATTTGACTCGAGCTGATCTGAGACAACAAGAAGATGCCCCCGATGATTTTGTAGATTTGTTCGATAATGCTTCTGCATGTGCAACAACAAGTGCAAGCGGAACCGGAGCCGAAGGATCAACTGATAATGATGATTGATAATTGTAAAATTGTAATTTAAAAAGGGGATATGTCTTAAAATTGTAATGGAACTACGTGAGCTTTGATCATCTCACCCTTGGAGGATACGTAGGCAACTTAAGTTTTTAAAAATTTAAGCTCAAGCTCTTCAATGTAATAATTTTTTTATTTATAAAATTAATCTCATTTATTTTAATTAATTTTCAAAATTTTTTTAAAAAAGGTTAGGAACCGAACCGGAACCGGAACCGAACCGGTCGGTTCCGGTTCGGTTCAAAGTTCCGGTTCCACTTAAGTGTGGAACCGGAAACCGGCCGGTTCGGTTCGGTTTCGAACCATAACCGAACCGCCGGCCGGGTCTAGACATGATAAGGTAAATCATGAGTCGCTTTGAGCTACCATTTCCTTCAACGGATACGCATAAACAGTGCAGAACTAATTTAGAATAAGGTTCCATAAAAATCTGTTTGACAGATTTCATATTAGATATGAACAGGAAAGAAACTGGGTTTTCTCATTCCTGAAGATTTGGGTATGCTAGGCATATGTTTGGATGATACCAAACCAGAACCCAAATCGGATAAGTGCCTAGTTGTGGGTTATCCTAGGGAGACCAAGTATAGTACTTATACAACTCATAAGAGAACAATGTAATTGTTGCTCTCTATGCGGTTTTCCTAAGAGGAATACCTATATGCAGTGGTAAGTGGGAGGAAAGTAAAACTCGATGAAAATCAGAGTAATATTATTCAAGGCACCGATTCCTTAATGGAACACAAATAGTTCATCAAGGATGAAACTATACCACAATCTTCGAATACACAAGAACCACGCAAGTCGGAGAGAGTCAGAAAACAACCTGGGGTATGGGTTTCTGATCTCACCTAATAAAGATGTCAATCTTATTGAGAAACACCAACTGACTACGTATGAGGAAGTGATATAAGGTATCGACTCCCTAACATGGCAAAGTGCCATGATATCCGAAATGGATTTCATGTATACCAACCGAGTTTGGACACTGGTTGTTGTACCGAAAGGCATTGTGCCTATTGGTACTATATGAGTCTTCAAGGAAGACACACATGGAAGGCAACATACCGACGTACTAAGCTGGGCTTGTAGCGAAAAAGTATCATTATCAACATTGTGTCGATTACGACGAAACCTTTTACCGGTTGCCATGGTAAATCCATTTGGATAGTGCTTGCTAATGCTGTATGTTTCATTTATGAAATATGGCAGTTGAACGTCAAAATCGCTTTCCTTAAACGAAAACCTTTTGGAGGATGTTTATAACATCCTGACGGTTTTGTCGTACCAAAGCGAGCAAACAAGGTTTGCAAGTTATTCGATCCATAGATGGATTGAAGCAAACATTGTGTTCTTGGAACTATCGTTTTGATGTAATCATAATGGTATATGATTTGATTCAAAACGAAAAATAATTCTTGTGTATATAAGGAGGTTAGTGGGAGCGCACTGACAGTGATGTCCTAAGTAATGATGACATGTCATTTCTTGGAAATGATATTCCTATAATACAATCGGTGAAAGCTTGGCTTTCATGAAAAATTCTCTGTAGAATTCTTGGGAGAGACAACCTTTATTCTAGGAATAAAGATCTACTGGGATAGATTTAAAGTTGTTCGTACTCTCCGAGAACTCGTAAATTGAAAAAATATACGTGACCTGGTGTCTCATACGCTTTGAGCATATGGAGTCACAATCAGGCCAATCCAAGTGATAGTCACTGGATTGATGTTAAGAAAATCCTTAAGTATCTTAGAGATCTAAGGATGCTGTCTTAAACTATGGAGAAGGAGAACTTGAAGTGATTGGGTTCCGTTGCAAGTTTCCTAACAATAAAAACGACTATAAGTCACAAAACGGTACTATACAGTTTGAATAACGGTACAGTGAGCTGGAAATCTTCCAAGCAAGATACTGTTACCGAATAAACAACAAAAGTGGAATATTGCTGCAGCTGAGGCATCAATAGAAGCCTTCTGGATTGATAATAATCTAATTAGATTAGATATAGTTCTGTTAGCAGCTGAGCTAGGCTTCAACACATGCTAAAGAATTAATGGTCTCATCAATGATCCAGATATATACTTCAAATATTCATCTGATTCGTTCGGATCATACATCGTGGCGATGTGATAATCGTATAAATCACATAAGATGATAATCATGCAAATCTGCTGACGAAAGCCTTTTCTCAGCAGAAGTTTGAGCGAACCGTACATAGTTCGGGTGTAAGACACTTGAGTGATTGGCTATGTGCCAAGTGGGAGATTGTTAGACAGTTATGACCCATAGCATCACTATTTGTACAGATAATGGTGTTGTTGTATAAATTGACTATGTTGTTGGAGTTTCTAGGTCCATAGAATCGAATACAAGCCATGAAATATGTGTGAATACAAATCGAGAAAGTCGCGGAATACTTACATCGAGCGGTTTGAGCGACGATTTGGGCAAAAAAAACGAAATCTGCTCACTGGTGGACTGACTGCAGTGGGCTGCTGTGAACAGTGATTTGCGCCCCTTATCTTCAAGATTTGAAGCTCCAAGCTTCATCATTTTGGTTCCCGGCTCATGGGTGGACTTCCCTATCACCTTCGCATTGATCTAGGAGTGTGCTGCTAGCACTCTTGTTTTGCCACAAAACACACTTGCTTCCTCCATTTTTCCTTTGCTTCCATCGGCAGTTCACTGCTCAAGAAACGAAGAAATGCGTGAGAGAGGGGAAGAGAAAATGGTGAGAGGAGAGAAGTGAAAAGTGTGTTGGAAAATTGGTTTTTAATTTGCTTATATATTTTCTACAAATAATAAAAGCAAATACACTTCCCTTTTCTTTCAAAAAGTCAAAGGAAGATTAAAAAACAATATATGTCTTTCAACTTTCAAAAAGTTGATTTCCAACCACTCACATCAAGTCTTTTCAATCAATCAATCTAATCAATTGTCACATCACTCAAAGTGACATGATTTGACGCTTGATGTGACGCTAGATGCGACTAGCGATTTGACGCTTGATTTGACTTACGTGCCGCACTCGAATTTGAAATGCGAATGCGTTCGCAAATAATCTGGCTCGGATTCGCTAATTCTAAATTAACGAATTTTCCCTTGCGTCGTAATTAAATGATTACGCCTAGCGAAATCACTATTCACGTCGCTAACGAATTAATTCAAAATTAATTCGCTCGCCCGAATTAAAATCTAATTTTAATTCCGCGTCGAAATCCAATTTCATTTAATATATCAAATATATTAATTTACCGATTAATTCTAAATTAATCGTTATCTCTCTTTT
>SKCR01032636.1:0-35989 GCA_019454045.1 Zanthoxylum bungeanum | reverse complement strand
TCCCAGAGTACATATATTGACAAAGTGTTGAAGCGATTCAGCATGGATCAATCCAAGAAGGGATTGATGCCAATATTACGTGGTACCTCTCTGTCTAAGGACATGTGTCCTAAGACTCAAGAAGAGAGAGAACATGAGTCGGATACCGTTCGCCTCGGCAGTCGGATCGATCATGTATGCCATGATATATACACGACCTGATGTGTCATATGCTTTGAGCATGTGCAGTCGCTATCAGGCCGATCCAGGTGAAGGTCACTGGATGGCAGTTAAGAATATCCTTAAGTATCTTAGACGAACTAAGGATGCTTTCTTAATTTACGGAGAAGGAGAACTTGTGGTATCTGGGTATGCCGATGCAAGTTTCCAAACCGACAAGGACAACTTCAAGTCGCAATCCGGGTACATTTTTTGTTTGAATAACGGAGCAGTGAGCTGGAAATCTTCCAAGAAAGATACTGTTGCCGATTCAACGACAGAAGCGGAGTATATTGCTGCATCGGAAGCAGCAAAGGAGGCAGTTTGGATCCGAAAGTTCCTAATTGGATTAGGAGTAGTTCCGTTAGCAGCTGAGCCCGTTCCATTGTATTGGGACAATAACGGGGCTATAGCACAAGCTAAGGAACCAAGGTCTCATCAACGATCCAAGCATGTTCTTCGGCGTTACCATCTGATTCGGGAGATTATACATCGTGGCGATGTAAAAGTAGAGAAGGTCGCATCAGATAACAACATTGCAGATCCGCTGACGAAAGCTGTTTATCCGCAAGTGTTTGAACGACATATACATAGTTCAGGTATTAGATGCTTGAGTGACTGGCTATAGGCCAAGTGGGAGATTGTTAGACATTATGACCCATAGTGTCACTGTTTTGTAAATGATATTGTATTATTGTACAAAATTAACTATGTGATAATGAAATTGTCTTTTGCCGTTTTGTAATTTATTTACTTTGATATATAAATGGCGAAAGTCCATATGATTAATTCTGTATTGAGATGATATGAGACAGTATCAATACATAAAGTTTTAAATCATTAAATATCCCTAGTCGAGTATTATCGAGATCGGACATCGATAATGCGGAATAGACTAGTATTGCACTTGTGCATGTTGTGAGGGCACAACGGCATAGTTCTCATATATTTAAGTATAGGATACTTATGCAAGTGCGATAGGAGGTTGTGTTTTACCGATGGTACGGAAAACAGCTTCGCTCTGGATAGACCCCGCGGAATCCCATTGGTAGTATGTCTGCGTGTCTATGGGAGGCCGCATCAGGGTAGGTGTATATGGTCTTACCTGAGACTTGCATCGCTAGTACTTGCGACAATAGGTAAATTTGGTTTTGGTGGTTGGGGGACCTTAACTGGTTCTGTGTTCACCTCTTCTGGTTTATCAGGAATCGTAGTGCACTGGGTGTGATGTCAAGAGGAAGTGTGTCACTTCAGACATATGGAGTTGATGATCACGCAGGATACAGAACTAGTGCTCTATAAAAGGTTGCAACCGTCGGGACAATATGACTAGGTCAGTATTGCCCGATTTAAAGAGACTAGTTGCTTGATGTCCGATATATGTTTCGTACGGGGCATACACATTTCCAGCCCAGGCCTAACATGTGATCGTCCGATACTGGATCGATGTACGCAATACTACGGTATACTACGCTTGATATAGATCTAATATTCCAGTAAGAATATTTCTGGAGAATTGGGTAGGCATGGCGCTTTGCTAGAAGCCAACCTTGTCTTGTAAATCGGTAAAAAACGTAGTACGAGGTACGTACGTGTTTGGATTATCCAATGACCGTATTACTGCCAACATATCCGGAGATCTCTTGGGTCGCTTCCTGAAGATTCACCTATGATGTTTGATTCGAACTTTATTAATCTTGGATTAATAACGGAGAAACTTTATCTTGGATAAAATGCCTTATTAGGAGAGAGAGAGAGATCGATTAATCTGGAATTAATCAATAAAATAATATATTCGATATATTATTAAACGAAATTAGATTTCGACGCGGAATTAAAATCGGATTTTAATTCGGGCAAACGAATTAATTTAGAATTAATTCATTAGCGAACTGAATAGTAATTTCGCAAGGCGTAATTATTTAATTCACGTCGCGACGGAAATTCGTTAATTTGGAATTAACGAAACCGAGCCCGAAAGTGCTTGCGGACACATTCGTATTTTGAATCGAGTGATATCCGCAAATCACATCGCGATATCTCATTACTTAATACGAATAGATAGTGAATGTATCTAGTCACCTTTGAGGGATGATGCATTGTCTCTAATCTCAAAGTATGGTAATGATAGCAAATGATGGATTCATTTTGGAGGGAAAGCCATGCACGGTTTTGGAAGGATTTTTTTGCATTAAATAATTCTTTTGGTATTAGATATCACTTCACTTTTCATTTTATTTGGTCATTCACGTTTTTTGGCATGCAAAGGGAACAAAATTGAAAGTGAAACACACTCTCTCTCTCTTCCTCTCTTGCTCACGCCGTGAGCTGCATACACAAGGTAGAAAAATTGTTTTCTCATTCTCCATTTTTGCTAGCACAAGCAAGGAATCAAAGGAGGTGATAGGGAAACCACCTTGGAGCTTGGAATACACAAAGCTTGGAGCTTTCAACTCTTTTCTCCTCTTGGCCGAAACTTCAAGGATCTTGGAGCTTCAACCTTTGTTCATCTTTTCATCACAAAAGCTTTGTAAGTATGATTCCGCCATGCTTCAAGTTTATTATATATATTCATTTTGTTGTATTTCATAAGCTTAATCTTCCTTGGGACTAATTATAGTAACCAACATTTAAATCACCTCTCGGAAGTACGGTACACAGTCGTCGGAAAGGTCGATGCTCCGCAACTCCTCCGGTTCACTAGTTCAACATTTTCCCTCGATGTTTTGCTGTTTGGGCCGCTATTTTCACTATGTTTCGATGCTATTTTACTGCTGTTTTCAGTCACTGTTTTTTGGTAAAAGGCTACTATTTTTGGAGTGTATTTTGGGTGGTTTTCGGTACTGTTCATACGTTGTTTTTAGATGCAGTTCCGGGTTAGTTCGGGGACTGTTTTGGGGCAGTTTCTGGGCATTTTTTAGGGGTGTTTATGCGGCAAACTGGGCAGTTTTGGGCTGAAGATTTGCGGTAGTTCTGGGCTGTTTTCAGTGCAGTTTTTGGTGGTTAGGGGGCTGTGTTTCAGGGAGGTAATTCACGGTTTTGGAAGGGGAGTTCAGAGGGGCTTGTTACGTGTGGTTTTGGAGTGAAGTTATGGGGCTTGTTACGTGTGGTTTTGGTGTGAGTTAAAGAAGTATGCGAAGGGGGCTGTGACGTTGAAACAAGGGCAGTTTGGAGTGCCTTTAGTTGCGTGAATATGTGAATGGAGGGGGAGGCTTTGGTTGCGTGAATACGTGAGTGGAAAGGGGGCTTTGGTTGCGTGAATATGTGAGTGGAGGGGCTGTGAGGGCGTGAATTGGGCAGATTTGTGAGAGTCTTTGTGTGTTGGAGAGTTTTGGTCGTTTTGGGATTGCTCTTTTGGCGTGAATGTTAGCCGAGGCAAGGGTTGATTTTGGGTTTTTTTTTAATAGGCAAAGGCTAGGGTGAATCCATGTTTTAAAAGGAATAAGATTGGTGTAATAAAAGGGATACAATTTAATTAGTGTCACACAAGGAAAAAATATCTTTAATTGGGGACAAGATTTGTTTAAATTAGGAATATGTTTATTGATGTTTATTTGTTTTATTTTAATTAATATATGATTTGTTTTGTTTAGGTAAGTAATTTTTTATTTTAGTAGGTGATTATTTAGATTTTATTTGATTTATTTTAATTTCCCATGTGTTAAATATGTGTTTTATTATTTGGGATATGTTTTATGGGCTTGGGCGTGTGTGGGCTTGGCTTAGGTGTGGGTTTTGATGTGTATTTCAAGGTTTTGGGCCGAGGTTTAATTTTTTGCGGGGTTTTGGGTTAAAGGTGTTTTAAAACGGAGGTCCGACAAGTGAGCTCGAAGCTAAACAAACAAACTAAATCCAACAAAAATCCCAATTTCTGACTTTTCCCTTCCGACGTCCGTTTCCCGCGATTTCCGCGAATTAAAAGGTAGTGTCTTCAAATGAGACTCATCATAGGGACTTATATGCAAAAATGCAGTGCCTACAGTCGCCCCCACTTTGATGGGACTTGTGCAGTGTGTGACAATGACAATCCTATCAAAGTTATGCATGCATTTTTACTTAGCTGGCTCGCCAGCTGTTGCTTAATTACTTGTTATCCTGAGATGCTTTGACCTTTGGGCTTTGTTCCCAAATTATATTGAATATGGACTTCGTTCCCAAACTGCGTTGAGAGAGGGCTTTATTCCCCTGGGCTTTATTCCCGAGCTGTTTTGAAAATGGGCTTTATTCCTATAGGCTTTGATCCTGAACTGTGTTGAAAGTGGGCTCTATTCCTCTAGGCTTTGTTCCCTAACTGTGTAAAGATATGGCTTTATTCCCCTGGGCCTTGTTCCCGAACTATTTTGAAAGTGGGCTTTATTCCTCTAGGCTTTGTTCCCAAATTATGTTAATTGTGGGCCTTATTCCCAAACTGTGTTAAATGTGGGCTTTATTCCCGAACTGTACTGAATGTGGGCTTTATTCCCTAGGCCTTATCCTGAACTATTTCAAGATAGGGCGTTATTCCCCTGGGTCTTGTTCCCGAACAGTTTTGAAAGTGGGCTTTATTCCCCTAGGCTTCATTCCCGAACTGTACTGAATGTGGGCTTTATTCCATGGGCCTTGTTTCAGAATTATTTTAACTGTGGGTCTTATTCCTGAACTGTACTAAATCTGGGCTTTATTCCCTGGGCCTTGTTCCCGAACTGTTTCAAGATAGGGCGTTATTCCCCTGGGCCTTGTTCCCGAATTATGTTGAATGTGGGCCTTATTCCCGAACTGTACTAAATGTAGGCTTTATTTCATGGGCCTTGTTCCCGAATTGTTTCAAGATAGGGCGTTATTCCCCTAGGCCTTTTTCCCGAATTATGTTGAATGTGGGACTTATTCCCAAACTGTACTGAAGGTGGTCTTTATTCCCTGGGCCTTGTTCCCGAACTGTTTCAAGATAGTGGGTCTTCGACCTCAAACTGATGTGGCATCACCCCAAAACTGATACTGATGTGGGGCATCGCCCCCAAACTGGTACTGAGGTGGGCCTCGCCCCCAGACTGATACTGATATGGGCCTCAACCCCAGACTGATACTGATATGGGCCTCAACTCTGGGACTCGTCCCCAAACTGCTGATGTCATATTGAATCTTCTGATTGGCTTTCATTTGCCGCTTTCTCTCTTTCTTCTTCAAAACCATTGAATACAAAACAAACACAAAACACAAAAAGGAATGCAAAATATGTTACGTGTATGCATGCATTCGTGAATGAATTTCCCATCCCGTTGGGTTAGGTCTTCCGCCAATTCCCTTGATGACCATTCTTCTCTTCTTTAGGGAAAGTAATGTTTTCAATCTACCCACATTGATCGGCTCGGTGAACTCATTTCCTTCCAAGTCTGACAGTTTCACTACCCGATTTCCAAATTTCTGAATGGATATCATGTCCTTTCTGCTTGCTTCTTCCGAGGACTCCCGTTGTTCTAAACATCGCTGAGTATCATAGTGCCAGAGTTGAATTGTTTTGTCAAATATACTAATGTTACAGGTTGAAAAGATGAGACTTAGGCAAGTAAACGAAATGAACGCCTTTATTATCATAAAAAAGGTTCGAACAAGTAGACAAAACCAATGTCTTTATTAAAAATACTGGATCAAATAAGCTAGGGAGAACAGCTTCATCATTCGCAGTATCACCTTCTTCCTCGACCTATGGTTCTTTCCTACTGTTATCCCTTCTCTCAATGCAAGAAGCCTGGTGGTTGAGAGTTTGGAGGACAAAGGTTTCGGGTAGGCCGGAGTTGATCATGTAGGTGGGTGGTGGAATGGAGTGGTAATTAGGTAATGGATTTCTGTATGTGTTAGGTTGTTCTTTTTCTGGATTGGGTATTTTATGGGAGTCAATGAGGTTTTGGACCTCATGTCTAAGGCGGGTACAGTTGTTGGTGTCATGGCCTTTTTCTTAATGGAAATAACAATACTGGTTGAGGTTCATGTGCGGTGGCACAGGATTTGGGAATGGGCTAGGTACCAAAGGTTTTAGAAGTCCTTGCATCTTCAACTCTTCAAACACCTTTGACAAAGGTCTACCAAGATTGGAGAACCGCATATTTCTGACGGTAGCGACCTCAACAGTAGCGGGCTTGGTCTCAGAAGGCCCCTCGAAAGTCCTTCTATTCTGGCCATAAAACTTTATGTTCTCATCTTCTTCCTCCTCGATATCTATGACAGTCTCCCTCCACTGTCGAAAATCAGCAATCATTGAAGTCATCATCCTCAGCTTACCATAAATAGAGGGCTTGGTGCCCTTGATGATCATTTTGATCTGGTCCTTCTCCGAAAGACGAGTCTGTATTTTCAGAAGCTGGCTCCTCCAGTGATCTACATACTCTTTGAAACTTTCCTTCGGCTTCTGCTTGGTATTCTCCGAGTCACGGAGTGACAAGTCAATCTCCAAATTTGTAACATACTGCTTTAGAAAAGCATCTGCCAATGCTCTCCAATCTTCTTTAACCTTTCTTTCAAGGCTATGGTACCACACTACGGGTGCCCCCTCAAGTGACATCCCAAACATCTTTTGAACTTTGCGCGGTGACAGGTAAACTGAACTCATAACCGAGACATATTTCCGGAGATGGACCCTCGGGTCCCCGTTCCCATTGAATTTGGCTATGTCGGGCATTTTCAACTGAGCCGGTAGCTGCTCCTCAAAGGTCATCGCCGCATAGTCCAACAAGTCTTCATGTTTACCCCTCATCTTGCGGGTAACCGATTCTACCTGATCACAGAGTTTCTGTAATTCAGCCTGAGACCCGGCTATTTGGAAGCTCCTCACGCCTCACATTCTCAGAATTTCCCCCAGCACGGGGCACAGCCATACTAGCCACAGCAGTAGCCAAGGTTTGTAACTGTTCAATAATCTTAGTGAGACCATTCTCCAGTTGATCCATGCAAGATACCTCATTTTCTGATCCACTCATATTTGTTATTGGCCTCTTAGTGAGTCTTCCCTAACCCAACAGGAATCTATGATATTTCTTTAAAATTCTCAGTCAGCATGTATGCGTGCAATGCATGTAATTTATAAGCCAATAAAAAATTTCATACTAGTTGGACCATTATCATTTTAAAGTGTTCAATCACGCTATTGCGCGGTGCAAATTTATCCCAGTTGAAAAGGCCCAACATGTTTACACCTTGTGATAACATGGCTAAATGACTTCAAATGATGAGAGGCCCTAAACATAAAATGGCCCATCGGCATTTTAGAAGCTCTTGCCCAGTTGTCAAAGGACATGAACTCGTCCTAGTTTAAATGGCCCAACAAGTTCACATCCTTGGATAAGAAGTCCAACTAGATCCAAATGACGATGGTCCAAAACACAAACATAAGTAAATAATTTCTACTAGTTCTACGACTAAGGTTCACATGTGGGTTTACGGGAGTGCGGACAAAGGCTTTCGCTGATGAAGGATTGTCCACAACTAGGACTCCCCACTCAAGGGTTCAAGCGACCAAGTGAACACACCTTTTTTATACTTTACGATACATGCCAATGAGTTACGGTGTGTGACTAACTGTCGAATGGATTTCCCATTGTAGATTCCCCAGAGAGAGAGTGGAGCGAACTCTCTTAAATACCCAAGTCTCGTAGGCTCTTATCGCCTTGGTGACAGGAATAAACAATGAGTCCTCCAAATTATTTTGTCACAATGAGCTACGGGTAATGATTGTTTCGGTGTCTTCAAAGCTTTTCCTTATAGAAAGGTAGTGAATGAAGGAAGACATCGAACCATCACCTAGCCTTAAAAATTCCTTTGATTAAACCCCCTCAACCCACTATAGACACGGTTAACTAAAGCAAAAATCACAATCACTACAAGACATTATTTCAGAGCCAATTCTCTATCCTCAGTGGAGTCGCCAGACTGTAGGACACAGATATTGGACGACGCTGTTCCAGGCTCGCGGCCTGGTTGGGAGTACGGAATAGCCCGCGGGGGACTAAACTGGAGAAATAATATGGAGTCGCCATCCGGTGTGAACCGGGACAAAGATTTAAGGCCGCACTCACCCCTCGCAAGGGAAGACCTCAAACCATTGGTTTCTGAATGGTCCCTTACTTATGCCACTTGTAATGATGTGATTTGTGCAATAATTTAATCGAATCTAGCAACATACATTCCCAAGGGTATTCTATTTCTAAGCTCACATACATATGTACAAGGCTCATATCTAAGTTTGCATATAACCTATGTCCAAATTTGCATACAACCTATTTGCGTATAATCTATGTCCAAATTTGCATGCATAAAGGCAAATTGAAATACTGTAAGCATACAACTTCATAAGCACACCATATTCATGGATACGGAAACGCAAGGAAATGGTAATTGTACAAACACGCATAAAAGTGAATCAGAATAATGGCAAGCATACAATTTGATAAGCACATTTTACTTATACATGTGGGAACACAAATAAATGGCAATTGCACAATCATGCGTAATAAAGAGAAGCAATTAGGTACATAATGCAAAGAGATAACTAATGAGGCAGTTGTACATTAAAATAAACCTGCAATCGATGCAAAAGATAGAGAATGAGAATGAAATAAACGAGATGTGACGTATGCCCACATTTATATAAGACTTCAAGTGTCCGATTAAACATATCTCACGTTCAATCGAGCGTACTTTGTTCGGCGCGGCAAAACATCATGGTAAAGGTAGCCCCTCGGCTTTCTATCCCTCCAAAAGGTAGGACCTTTAATCCAACTTGATTTGCCCATGCGCAATACAATATGATGCATGATTATGCAAGGAGATGTCATACATAAAACGAATAACGGAATAATAAAAGGCGCGGCAAAATATTGTCAAAAGGTAGCCTTTTAGACTTTTCTTTTCTCAAATAGAGAACCTTTAGACCAACATACTAAGCCCATGCAGAATTCGCATGCCTATTAAACACATCTCACAATCAACCAAACACACTTCGTCCGGCGCGGTAAAACTTCGTGGTAAAGGTAGCCCTTTAGGCATTTTCCCTCGAATAGAGGATCATTAATCGACCCTAGTTAGCCCATACGCACTCGAATACAAAATAGAGTAATGATATGCAAACGGTGAAGGACATGATAAAAGGCGCGGTAAAACATCGTGGTAAAGGTAGCCCTTTAGGCACTTTCCCTCGAATAGAGGACCTTTAATCCACCCTAGTTAGCCCATGCGCATTACATTAAAATACATATAAAATAAAGACAACAATATAGGACTTCGTATATTTAAACATATCTCACAATTAATCCAACACACTTTGTCCGGCTCGGCAAAGTATTGTCGTAAAGGTAGTCTTTTGGACTTTTTTCCCTCAAATAGAGAACCTTTAGACAAACATACTAAGCCCATGCGCATTATATCATCAATACACAAACAAATAATCGTACGGAAATTAAATGGCAGAATAATAAAATGCGAATAATAAACGAAAAAGATACAAAAGCAAAGTGAAACATGTGTCGTTTGCTCAAGTAGTACGTGGAGTTGTATCCCAAGTACAGACCGTACTACGATCCATTCAGATTCGGCTACAGAATTTACGTCTGGGTTTCCATCCTATATACCACGAGAGACGACACATTTCCCCATCCATTCAAAGGCCACAACATGCATCCACAAGTGACTCTCATGCGAAGAAAATAAATAAAACAATTAAAAGATGAATGAAAATAAATAAGAAAAGTGCCCTCAGCTCTAACCATTTAAATCATCTCTCGGAAGTACGGTATATAGTCGTCGGAAAGGTCGATGCTCTGCAACTCCTCCGGTTCACAAGTTCAACATTTTCCCTCGATGTTTCGCTATTTTAGCCGCTATTTTCACTCTCTTTTGATGTTATTTTGCTGCTATTTTCAGTCACTATTTTACGATAAAAGGCTACTGTTTTTGGGGTGTTTTTTGAGTGGTTTTTCGGACTGTTCGTGCGTTGTTTTTAGGTGCAGTTCCGGGTTAGTTCGGGGACTATTTTGGGGCAGTTTCTGGGCATTCTTTAGGGGTGTTTATGCGGCAAACTAGGCTTTTTTGGGCTAATGATTTGCGGTAGTTCTGGGCTGTTTTCAGTACAGTTTTTGGTGGTTAGGGGGTTTTGTTTCAGGGCGGTAATTCACGGTTTTGGAAGGGGAGTTCAGGGGGGCTTGTTACGTGTGGTTTTGGAGTGAAGTTTTGGGGCTTGTTACGTGCGGTTTTGGGGTGAGTTAAAGAAGTATGCGAAGGGGGCTGTGACATTGAATCAAGGGCAGTTTGGAATGCCTTCGGTTGCGTGAATATATGAATGGAGGGGGAGGCTTTGGTTGCGTGAATATGTGAGTGGAGGGGCTGTGAGGGCGTGAAGTTAGGCAGATTTGTGAGAGTCTTTGTGTGCGTGAAATTGGTAGGATTTCTCTTTTGGCGTGAATGTTAGCCGAGGGCAAGGGTTGATTTTGGGTTTCTTTTATAGGCAAAGGCTAGGATGAACATGTTGAAAAGGAATAAGATTTATGTAAAAAAAGGGATACAATTTAATTAGTGTCACACAAGGAAAAAATATATTTAATTGGGGACAAGATTTATTTAAATTAGGAATAGGTTTATTGATGTTTATTTGTTTTATTTTAATTTGGTAACTGATTTGTTTTGTTTAGGTAAGTAATTTTTTATTTTAGTAGGTGATTATTTAGATTTTATTTGATTTATTTTAATTTCCCATGTGTTAAATATGTGTTTTATTATGTTGGATATGTTTTATGGGCTTGGGCGTGTGTGGGCTTGGCTTGGGCGTGTGGTTTGATGTGTATTTCTAGGGTTTTGGGCCAAGGTTAAATTGTTTATGGGGTTTTAGGCTAAAGGTGTTTTAAAACGGAGGTCCAACAAGCAAGCCCGAAGCTAAACAAGCGAACTAAATCCAACAAAAATCCCAATTTCTGACTTTTCCCTTCCGACGTCCGTTTCCCGCGATTTCCACAAATTAAAAGGTAGTGTCTCTAAATGAGACTCATCATAGGGACTTATATGCAGAAATGCAGTACCTACAGTCGCCCCCACTTTGATGGGACTTGTACAGTGTGTGACAATGACAATCCTATCAAAGTTATGCATGCATTTTACATTACCTGGCTCGCCAGCTGTTGCTTAACTTATTATCCTGAGATGATTTGACCTTTGGGCTTTGTTCCCAAATTATATTGAATATGGGCTTCGTTCCCGAACTGCGTTTAGAGAGGGCTTTATTCCCCTGGGGTTTATTCCCGAGCTGTTTTAAAAGTGGGCTTTGTTACTCTAGGCTTTGTTCCTGAACTGTGTTGAAAGTGGGCTCTATTCCTCTAGGCTTTGTTCCCGAACTGTGTAAAGATAAGGCTTTATTCCCCTAGGCCTTGTTCCCGAACTATTTTGAAAGTGGGCTTTATTCCTCTAGGCTTTGTTCTCGAATTATGTTAATTGTGGGCCTTATTCCCGAACTGTGTTGAATGTGGGCTTTATTCCCGAACTGTACTGAATGTGGACTTTATTCCCTGGCCTTCTTCCCGAACTATTTCAAGATAGGGCGTTATTCCCCTGGGTCTTGTTCCCGAACAGTTTGTGAAAGTGGGCTTTATTCCCATAGGCTTCGTTCCCGAACTGTACTGAATGTGGGCTTTATTCCATGGGCCTTGTTCCCGAATTATTTTAACTGTGGGCCTTATTCCTGAACTGTACTAAATGTTGGCTTTATTCCCTGGGCCTTGTTCCCGAACTGTTTCAAGATACGGCGTTATTCCCCTGGGCATTGTTCGCGAATTATGTTGACTGTGGGCCTTATTCCTGAACTGTACTAAATGTGGGCTTTATTCCCTGGGCCTTGTTCCCGAACTATTTCAAGATAGGGCGTTATTCCCCTGGGTCTTGTTCCCGAATTATGTTGACTGTGGGCCTTATTCCTGAACTGTACTGAATGTGGGCTTTATTCCCTGGACCTTGTTGCCGAACTGTTTCAAGATAGTGGGTCTTCGACCTCAAACTGATGTGGGCCTCACCCCAAAACTGATACTGATGTGGGGCCTCGCCCCCAAACTGGTACTGAGGTGGGCCTCGCCCCCAGACTAATACTGATATGGGCCTCAACCCCAGACTGATACTGATATGGGCCTCAACCCTGGGACTCGTCCCCAAACTGCTGATTTCATATTGATGCTTCTGATTGGCTTTCATTTGCCACTTTCTCTCTTTCTTCTTCAAAACCTGTGAATACAAAACAAACACAAAACACAAAAAGGAATGCAAAATATGTTACGTGTATGCATGCATGCGTGAATGAGTTTCCCATCCCATTGGGTTAGGTCTTCCGCCAATTCCTTTGATGACCATTCTTCTCTTCCTTAGGGAAAGTACTGTTTTCAATCTACCCACATTGATCGGCTCGGTGAACTCATTTTCTTCCAAGTCTGACAGTCTCACTGCCCCATTTCCCAATTTCTGAATGGATATCATGTCCTTTCTGCTTGCTTCTTCCGAGGACTCTTGGTGTTCTAAACAGCGCTGAGTATCATAGTGCCATGGTTGAATGCTTTTGTCAAATATACTCATCTTACAGGTTGAAAAGACGAGACTCAGGCAAGTAAATGAAATGAACGCCTGTATTATCATAAAAAAATGTTCGAACAAGTAGACAAAACCAATGTCTTTATTAAAAATGCTGGATAAAATAAGTTAGAGAGAACAGCTTCATCATTCGCAGTATCACCTTCTTCCTCGACCTATGGTTCTTTACTACTATTATCCCTTATCTCAATGCAAGAAGCCTGGTGGTTGAGAATTTGGAGGACAAAGGTTTCGGGTAGGCCGGAGTTGATCATGTAGGTGGGTGGTGGAATGGAGTGGTAATTAGGTAATGGATTTCTGTATTTGTTAGGTTGTTCTTTTTCTGGATTGGGTATTTTATGGGAGTCAATGAGGTTTTGGACCTCATGCCTAAGGCGGGTACAGTTGTTGGTGTCATGGCCTTTTTCTTGATGGAAGTAACAATACTGGTTTAGGTTCATGTGCGGTGGCACAATATTTGGGAATGGGCTAGGTTCCAAAGGTTTTAGAAGTCCTTGCATCTTCAACTCTTCAAACACCTTTGACAAAGGTCAACAAATTGGAGAACCGCCTGTTTCTGACGGTAGCGACCTCAGCAGTAGCGGGCTTGGTCTAAGAAGGCCCCCCAAAAGTCTTTATATTCTGGCCATAAAACTTTATGTTCTCAGCTTCTTCCTCCTCGATATCCATGACAGTCTCCCTCAATTGTCGAAAATCAGCAATCATTGAAGTCATCATCCTCAGCTTACCATAAATAGAGGGCTTGTTGCCTTTGATGATCATCTTGATCTCGTCCTTCTCCGAAGGACGAGTCTGAATTTTCAGAAGCTGGCTCCTCCAGCGATCTACATACTCTTTGAAACTTTCCTCCAGCTTCTGCTTGGTATTCTCCAAGTCACGGAGTGACAAGTCAATCTCCAAATTTGTAACATACTGCTTTAGAAAAGCATCTGCCAATGCTCTCCAATCTTCTTTAACCTTTCTTTCAAGGCTATGGTACCACACTACGGGTGCCCCCTCAAGTGACATCCCAAACATCTTCTGAACTTGGCGCTGTGACAGGCCCACTGAACTCATAACCGAGACATATTGTTGGAGATTGACCCTCGGGTCCCCGTTCCTATTGAATTTGGCTATGTCGGGCATTTTAAACTGAGCCGGTAGCTGCTCCTCAATGGTCATCGCCTCATAGTCCAACAAGTCTTCATGTTTACCCCTCATCTTGCGGGTAACCGATTCTACCTGATCACGGAGTTTCTGTAATTCTGCCTGAGACCCGGCTATTCTCCCTACGGTATTCTCGGCCATATCATCATCAAAAGTGGGGATGTCATCCCCCAACCCATTCGGAGGCTCCTCACGCCTCACATTCTCAGAATTTCCCCCAACACAGGGCACAGCCATACTAGCCACAGCAGTAGCCAAGGTTTGTAACTGTTCAATAATCTTGGTGAGACCATTCTCCAGTCGATCCATGCGAGATACATCATTTTCTGATCCACTCATATTTGTTATTGGCCTCTTAGTGAGTATTCCCTAACCCAACGGGAATCTATAATATTTCTTTAAAATTCTCAGTCAGCATGTATGCGTGCAATGCATGTAATTTATAAGCCCATAAAAAATTTCATACTAGCTGGCCCGTTATCATTTTAAAGTGTTCAATCACGCTATTGTGCGGTGCAAACTTGTCCCAGTTGAAAAGGCCAAACAGGTTTACACATTGCGATAACATGGCTAAACGACTTCAAATGATGAGAGGCCCTAAACATAAAATGGCCCATCGGCATTTTAGAAGCTCTTGGCCCAATTGTCAAAGGACATGAACTCATCCCAGTTTAAATGGCCCAACAAGTTCAAATCTTTTGATTGTTTCGGTGTCTTCACAATTTTTCCTTATAGCAAGGTAGTGAATGAAGGAAGACATCGAACCATCACCTAGCCTTAAAAAATGCCTTTGATTAAACCCTCTCAACCCACTATAGACACGGTTAACTAAAGCACAAATCACAATCACTACAAGACATTATTTCGAGGCCAATTCTCTATCCCCAGTGGAGTCGCCAGACTGTAGGACACAGATGTGGACGATGTTGTTCCGGGATCGCGGCCCGGTTGGGAGTACGGAATAGCCCGCGGGGGACTAAACAGGAGAAATAATATGGAGTCGCCACCCGGTGTGAACCGGGACAAAGATTTAAGGCTGCACTCACCCCTCGCAAGGGAATACCTCAAACCATTGGGTTCCGAATGGTCCCTTTCTTATGCCACTTGTAATGATGTGATTTGTGCAATAATTTAATCCAATCTAGCAACATACATTCCCAAGGGTATTCTATTTCTAAGCTCACATGCATAAGTACAAGGCTCATATCTAAGTTTGCATATAACCTATGTCCAAATTTTCATACAACCTATTTGCATATAATCTATGTCCAAATTTGCATGCATAAAGGCAAATTGAAATACGGCAAGCATACAACTTCATAAGCACACCATATTCATGGATACGGAAACGAAAGGAAATGGTAATTGTACAAACACACATAAAAAGTGAATTAAAATAATGGCAAGCATACATTTTCATAAGCACATTGTACTTATACATGTGGGAACACAAATAAATGGCAATTGCACAATCATGCGTAATAAAGAGAAGCAATTAGGTACATAATGCAAAGAGATAACTAATGAGGCAGTTGTTCTTTAAAATAAACCTGCAATGATGCGATGCAAAAGATAGACAATGAGAATGAAAAAAATGAGATGCGACGTATGCCCACATCTATATAGGACTTCAAGTGTCTGATTAAACGTATCTCACGTTCAATCGAGCGTACTTTGTCCGGCGCGGCAAAATATCGTGGCAAAGGTAGCCCCTCGGCTTTCTATCACTCAAAATGGAGGACCTTTAATCCAACTTGATTTTCCCATGCGCAATGCAATATGATGCATGATTATGCAAGGAGATGTCATACATAAAATGAATAATGGAATAATAAATGGCGCGGCAAAGTATTGTCGTAAATGTAGCCTTTTAGACTTTTCTTTTCTCAAATAGAGAACCTTTAGACCAACATACTAAGCCCATGCGCATCACATTACAATGCATATAAAATAAAGACAACAATATATGAATTCGCATGCTCAATTAAACACATCTCACATTCAACCAAACACACTTCGTCCGGCCCGGAAAAACTTCGTGGTAAAGGTAGCCCTTTAGGCATTTTCCCTCGAATAGAGGACCTTTAATCCACCCTAGTTAGCCAATGCGCACTAGAATGCAAAATAGAGTAATGATATGTAAAAGGTGAAGGACATGATAAAAGGCGCGGCAAAACATCATGGTAAAGGTAGCCCTTTAGGCACTTTCCCTCGAATAGAGGACCTTTAATCCACCCTAGTTATCCCATGCGTATTACATTACAATGCATATAAAATAAAGACAACAATATAGGACTTCGTATATTCGATTAAACATATCTCACATTCAATCCAACACACTTTGTCCGGCGCGGCAAAGTATTGTCGTAAAGGAAGCCTTTGGGACTTCTCTTCCCTCAAATAGAGAACCTTTAGACTAACATATTAAGCCCATGCACATTATTTCATCAATACATAAACAAATAATCGTACGGAAATTAAATGGCAGAATAATAAAATGCAAATAATAAATGATGCTTGCTTCAATCCATAAATGGATCGATTTAACTTACAAACCTTGTTTGCAAGTCTCAGTACGACAAAACCATCAGGCTGTTGCATATAAACATCCTCCAAAAGGTTTCTATTAAGGAAAGTGGTTTTGACGTCCATCTGCCATATCTCGTAATCGAAATATACAGCAATAACAAACATTATCCGAATGGATTTAATCATGGCAAGGGGTGAAAAAGTTTCATTGTAATCGATACCATGTCGTTGACGATACCCTTTCACTACAAGCCTAGCTTTGTACGTTTGTACATTGCCATCCATGTTAGTCTTCTTCTTGGGGACCCATTTGCAACCAATAGGCTTTACGCCTTCTGGTGCATCAACCAGTGTCCAAACTTGGTTGGTGTACATGGTATCCATTTCAGAATTCATGGCATCTTGTCATAAACCGGAGTCGATACCTTGTATCGCTTCCTCATACGTAGCCGGCTCGCCTTCCTCAATGAGATTAATATCCACAAGAGGTGAGATCAGAAACCCATACCTCTCAGGTTGTTTTCTGACTCTCTCCGACCTACGCGGTCCTTGTGTATTCGAAGATTGTGGTACAGTTTCATCCCTGATGAACTGTTCTTGTTCTGTTAAGGATTCTGTACCAGGAACAGTATCACTCTGGTTTTCATCGAGTTCTACTTTCCTCCCACTTATCACTGCATTTAGGAATTCCTTCTCAACCGCATGTAGAGCAATAAATACTTTGTTCTCTTGTGGGTGATAGAAGTAATATCTTTTGGTTTCCTAAGATATCCTACAAATAGGCATTTATCCGATTTGGGTTCAAGTTTGGTACCTTCCAAACATTTGACGTAAGCCCAACAACCCCAAATCTTCAAGAATGAGAAACCCGGTTTCTTTCCTATCAATATTTCATAAGGAGTCTGTTGAACAGACTTTGACGGAACCTTATTCAAAATAAGTATTGCACTGTTCAATGCATATCCCCAGAAGGAAATAGGTAGCTCTGTGCGACTCATCATAGACCTTACCATGTCTAACAAAGTTCGGTTTCTCCGTTCGGACACACCGTATAATTACGATGTTCCGAGAGGACTCCACTGTGAAAGAATACCATATTCTTTCAAGTAATCAAGAACTCATTGCTTAAGTATTCGCCACCACGGTCCGACCGTAATGTCTTAATACTTTTGCCGATCTGTTTTTCTACTTCGTGTCGAAACTCTTTGAATTTCTCAAAAGTATCCGACTTGTGTCTTATAAGATACACAGAACCATAACGTGATGTATCATTCGTAAAGGTTACGAAGTATTCATATCCACTTCTAGCCTGGCTAGACATGGGCCCACATACGTCACTATGAACGAGGGCTTACAGTTCGGTGGCACGTGCACCTTTACCACTAAAAGGTGATTTAGGCATCTTGCCTAATAAACAAGATTCGCAGACGTCATATGAATTTGGATCAAATTCGTCCAAGTACCCACTCTTCGAAAGTGTGGATATACGTGTCTTGTTTATGTGTCCCAGACAACAATGCCACATATAAGTTTCATCTTTGTTACTTACTTTCAGCCTTCTGTTTGTTACATTATATGTTTGAGATTGATTCATATTCAAAATATAAAGACCATTATTTACACCAGCAGTGCAAATTTCCATATCATTTTTATACATAAAACACCCAGTGTTTCTAAATACAAAAGTGTACCCATATTGGGCTAACATAGATACAGAAATAATATTCCTAGTCAAACTAGGTACATAATAAAAGTCTGTAAGTTTAAGTACATGCCCCGAGGGCAGTTCCAAAACAAAAGTCCCAATGGCCAAAACGGCGACTCGTGTCCCATTTCCAACGCGGAGGTCAATCTCTCCTGAGGCCAGTCTCTTGCTAATCTGCAGATCATGCACATCAGTACATATATAAGTACCATAACCATAATCAAAAATACAATTTTTAAACTAGTAGTAGACATGTTATTTCTATAACAAACATACCTGAAGCCGGTGTCTTGCCGCTTTGATTTCCTTCATGTGTGCCTTGTACTCGTGGCAGTCACGCTTCCAGTGACCCCGCTTGCCGCACTGCAGACATACATCGGGATTTGCCCTTACCCTTACCAGAAGGTTTTGACGATTTGGCCTTGCCTTTCTTCTTCTTCTTCTTTACAACTCCAGTAGCCTTGGGCCAAGCCCTCGGAGTCTGAGATGTTGAAGCGAAGTGTGCCTCGCGCTTCTTGCCCGTTATGAGCTCTTTTTCTGCTTCGCGCATTGTGGACATCAACTCTCCAAGAGTTTGGTCTTGGTTCAACATGTTGTAGTTCATGATGAACCCACTCCAAGTGTCGGGAGAGACTGTAGGATCAAATCTACTGAATTCTCAGCCTCGAAGACGATGCCCATCTGTCCGAGCTTCTCAATGTCAGCAATCATATGTGACACATGTTGCTCAACAGACGTACCCTCTGACATGCGAGTAACTTCTCGGAGGCCCAAGAGGTCTCTCTATAGTGTAGAGTAACTTCTCGGATCCCAGAACAATTCTGAGATTCATATCCCAGTCTTGAAAGTTTGTGCCATTAAAGACATTATCGCCCATGACAATATCCATAATGCTTAACTTTCCTGTCATCTTAACAGCAATAGTCAAACTATTCGATTAACGATGTATGGGTACAGTCTAACTGTTACAAGAAAAATAATAATATATTAGTCCAACTAATAAAAATAATTGATGAAATAATTTTGAAAGCGCGTAAAGCTAAGTATTTGAACGAAATTGCAAATTCAATACTAGCCTCCCACTAATTTTCGGCGAGCCTCTAACCTTCTGTTGAGTACTCGGGAAACCTAGTTTCCTAGTGGGCTAGTATCCCATTAAATAACACACAACCTTGACTTTAGCCAACAAGCTGTATGATATTTAACTAGGTAGATCTTTAAGATCAATTGGATCTCATCCAATTCCTAGATCCGGTAGCTGGACCTCCAAGTCCGAAACATATAAACAATATATATGCCAATATATCCAATATATTTTCCTAACCTTTTTCCTTTGGCACAACAAGCTTAATAATTCCAGTTAAGCGGAACCCATTGACTTTGGAAAGCTTCGTAATCGATGTCGATGGACAAGAAGTGATCTTGACTTTGGCCAATAAATCACAACTTAGACAAGACATACGATATGGACAAAGCCTTCATGATTCAAACACATCCGCGATGGAAAAAGGTCTTCACTTTGGCCAACAAACCAGTGCCAATCTTGGATCTTAAGTAAGAATCACTCAATGGAAGGAAAACGCTTAATATTTGTTGAGGGATTTTCGCGTAAATTGGCAACCAATTTATTATCTTTGTTAGGTCTCATCATACACCCTTAAGCATGCATTCTAAAAGCATAATAAGGCGCGGAAAATAAATTAATAATGATATGCGGATGGATATCTCACAGATTGTTCCTAGAACAAATCACTCTATTTCCTCTCCCCGGCTAGTATTATTCTTACTTCTACCCAATTAAAATTAAAGAAACCTCATTAACATTGAGGGGAATTAGGTGAGAAGAGAATTACAAAGAATCGAGAGATAGGGCTGGACACGCAGGTCCAATTAAATAAATTCTAAATTTACAACAATTTCCAAAATTACCCTTTTCCCTTCTAATATCCATCTGATTACATTATTCATTCAACACATCCATGTATTCACATAAAGCATGTTATTCAATCAATCTAATCCAATTAATTAATCTTTGAATAAAGTGATCATCCAATGTTCAAACAATGATTTGATTTGCGCGAGTCCAACTCGTTTAAGAATAAGTACTCAAAGTACGAATTCTTGAATTTATACGAACTACAATTTAAATCTAATTTAATTCGTATTCAATACTAATTCCTATATTTAATTCCAAATTAAATCATTACACGTTTAAATGCGCCTTACGACTTAGATTCCAATCTAATCTAAATGGGTCTCAAAGCCCAATTAACATCCATGTCATTTTAATTAAAAGTCAATGGGTTTCAATTAATTTCTTAAAGGCATGGACTTTTCAATATGGGTCAAACACCAAATACCAAAGCCCAATTAAGGAATCACCCCCCTATTTTTCCAAGAAACCAATTTCGGCCCATTAGGCCCAATTAAACATAAAAGGCCCATTTGTCATATTTGGACTTAATGGAATGGTTTAGGTCCAATTTGGATCCATCCAATTGAAACCAACTTGGCCAACAACCCCATTAGGCCCAATACAACATTAATAGCCCAAGTCTAAAATTAAGCACCAATTAATAAATTTGATTCCAAATTCATCATTTAATATTCAATTAAATTAATTACATTAATTAATTTATCTAAATTAACATTTCCAAAATATCAATTTAATCAAGTAATCTGCTTATCATAATCAATACATGTCCCAACATTATTGTTACAAAATCAATCTCATTTTCCCTGCTATACAAGCTCACGGCATTAGTAAGGGATTTTATATATGATTTCGTTTCAATCTGATTGAATCTCAAAGCAAGAGTTCCCATGTCTTTAAACTCATATCCATGTTGGATATATGACCCATAGCGTCACTATTTGCACAGATCATTGTGTTGTTGTAGCAAATTAACTATGTAATAAGGAAATTGCACTCTCATCATTTGTGATTAGATCACCATAGATATATAAATGAAGAGAGGTCCCTATGATTAGTTCCTGGATTGAGATGATATGAGACAGTATCAGTCCCCGAAGGATTAATCATTAAATATCCCTAGCCGTAGTATTATCGAGACTGGACATCGATAATGCGGAATAGGCTAGTATTGCACTTGTGCGCGTTTGTGAGGGCACAACGGCATAGTTCTCATATATATAAGTATTGGATACTTATGCAAGTGCGATAGGAGGTCGTGTTTTCACCGATGGTACGGGAAACAGCTTCGCTCTGGATAGACCCCTCGGAATCCCATTGGTATTATGACTATGTGTCTATGGGAGGCCGAAATCAAGGTAGGTGTGTATAGTCTTAACCTGAGACTTGCATCGCTAATACTTACGATAATCGATAAACTTTGGTCTTGGTGGTAGGGGGCTTTAACCGGTTCTGTGTACACACACTTCTGGGTTTATCAGAGAGTCGTAGTGTATTGGGTGTGATGTCAAGACGGAAGTGTCACTTCAGTCATATTGGAGATGATGTCACGCAGGATACGGTACTAGTGCTCTTGAGTGTTGCGCAACCAATCGGGATATTGTGACCAGGTCATGTATATCCGATTATAGAGACTATGTTACCAGACATCCGACATGTGCTTCGGACGGGGCAGACACTTATCCAGCCCCAGCCCTAGCACGTGATTATCCGATACTGGGCCGATATACACAATACTACGGTATATACTACGCTTGATACAGATCTATATATTCCTGTAAGAATATTTCTGGAGAATTGGGTAGGCATGGCGCTTTGCTAGAAGCCAACCTTGTCTTGTAAATCGATATAAACGTAGTACGAGGTACTTACGTGTTCGGACAGTCCGACGATCGTATTTACTGCCAACATATCCGGAGATCTCATGGGTCGCTTCCTGAAGATTCACCGATGACGTATATACTCGCACTTTGATTAATCTGGGATTAATTAGAAGAGAGAGATAGAATTAATCTGGGATTAATTCGATGAGAGAGAAAATTAATCTGGGATTAATTGCGGAGATATTTTATCTGGGATAAAAATTAATTAAAGAGAGAGAACGATTAATTTGGAATTAATCGATAAAATTAATATATTCGATATATTAATCGAAATTGGATTTCGACGCGGAATTAAAATTAGATTTTAATTCGGGCGAACGAATTAATTTAGAATTAATTCGTTAGCGACGTGAATAGTGAATTCGCTAGGCGTAATCACTTAATTACGACGCGACGGAAAATTCGTTAATTTGAAATTAGCGAACCCGAGCCCGAGAGTGATTGCGAGCGCATTCGCATTTCGAATTCGAGCGCGGCACGCAAGTCACATCAAGCGTCAAATCGCTAGTCGCATCAATCGTCAAATCAATTGTCACTTTGAGTGATGTGATGACATGTTGTCACTTTATTAAAGTGGATGGATTGATGTGAATAGTGATGTGATAGTGTACTGAAAGTTTAAAAGTTGAAATGAAATATAACATTATTATTTCTTGCTTTTTTTGACTTTTTATATTAAAAAGAATATATGTTTTATTTTGTTTACTTGGAAAATATAAAAGTCAAAAATAAAAAGCTTTTCACTCTCTCTCTCACATTGTTACGGTTTCACGGTAAACCTTTTCCCCTCTCTTTTCTTTTCTCTTCTCCTCTCACGGTTCACTGCCGATTTCTTCTCAAATTTTTTGGTTATACCGAATTTAAAGGAGAAGCAAAGAAGATGAGTTGTGCTAGCACACCATGAGTGATACATAGGTGATAGGGAAGTGGTGAGCTTGGAAAGCTTGAAGCTTGGAGCTTCAATGGAGTCTTCATGCATGGCCGAATTGGAGGATCAAAAACACCCCCGAGCAGTCCACTGCAGTTCAAGAAGCCATTGCCGAGCTTGGAGGAGCAAAATGCAGTGCTTGTTTCTTCATTTCAAATCAAAAACCCATCAATGTGAGTATGATTCCGCCACTCCTTTGTGTGTTCATATCGTTTTTATGCATGTTTGTGATCTTGGGACTTGATTGAACTCCAACATGGTATCAGAGCCATTGATGCATGAAAACCGAATTAGGGTTCTTGAGCAATTTGGGGCTTTTTGATTTTAGCTTGATTCTGACAAATTGATTGTTCAGAATGCTTATATATGATCTAATTTGAGATATATGTAATCAATTTGACAAAAAATTGATTGGATTGATTTTCCCCAATTTGCTTATTTTTTGTCAAAACTTTAATTTGGGTAAACTCGATTTAGGCATGATTTGGTTGAATTGTTTGATGCATTATGCTTGAATGAGGTTGAATTGAAGTTGTGCATGATCAATTTCAAGAAAATTGGATTAGATCAATTTTCCCCAATTCTTTAGGTTGAAATGAAACTTGAAATTGGGTAAAATGTGTTTAAGCATGTTTTAATTGAATTGGATGTTTAAGTATGCTTAGAACATGTTTAATTGAGATTGTGTGTGATCAATTTCATGAAATTGGATTGGATTCAATTTTCCCCAAATTGGAGGCTTGGCCGAAAATTGGAAGAACCCTAATGTCTTGGTAATTTTGTTTTGTTTGATCATTGGATGACTTAAAACAATTGGTTAATGTTGTTTTGAAGTTCAATTGGATTGAATTTTGATTTGGAACATTTTTCCCTTTTAAAGTGGCTTGGCCGAATTTAAGGACATGAAATTCTTTGTGATTTTGTTGTTTTAATTCATTGGATGAATTGAATTGATTTGGGAAATTAAGATTGTGGACTCAATTGGATTGAAACCGAATCGAATTGAAAAACCCCTAATTGCCGAGACTTGAAAGCATGTTAATTGGGTTTGATTTTAATTGAATTGTGTTGGACACTATTTGGTTGTTAAAGTGCATGATTAATTAGGCTAATTGATATTTTAGAAATGTTAATTGGGTAATTGATTGTGTATTACACTTAGGTTAATTAATTGTGAAATTTGGAATTTTATAAGTTAATTAATTTGGGCTTGATTTTGGAAATTGGGCTTGTTAGGTTGTAATTGGGCTTTTGGGCTTTGTTGTAACAAAGTTGGGTTTAGGCAAAATTGGTTGGATCCAATTAGGCCCAAAACCGAATCCAAAAGGTCCAATTATGACTTAATGGACCTTAATTATTTAATTGGGCCTAATGGGCCAAAATTAATTTAAAGGCTTATGGGGTAACTCCCGGATTGGATTTTGGTTGTTCGGTTTGACCCGAGTTGACCAAAAGTCCACGCCTATAGAAATTAATTAAAAGCCCATTGGACTTTAATTAAATAAAACATTAGATGTTAATCGGGCTTTGAGACCCGTTGCGATTAAATTTGGAATTTAAGTCGTAAAGGTTCGTTAATAAAAGTGTAATATTTAATTTAGAATTAAATAATGAATTAGAATTAAATACGTATTAAATTGGATTTAATTATGTAATTTAATTTAATTCGTAGAAATTGTACTTTGAGTACGTGTTCGCAATACGAGTTTGACTCGAAAAAAATCAAATCTTTGTTTGAACATTGGATGATCACTAATAATCAAGATTAATTAATTTGATTGATTGATTGATAACATGCTTGTATGAATACATGGTTGTGATGTTTGAATAATGTATATCGGATGGATATTAGTCGGGTTGGGCGATTTTGGAAATTGTAATAAATTTGATTTATTAAATTGGACCTGCGTGTCCAGCCTTATCTCCTATTTCTTTGTATTCTCTTCTCACCTATTCCCCTCCATGTAAAAGAGGTTTCTTTAGAAGTGTAGTGTAACGGGTAGAAGTAATACAAGTGCTAGCGGGAGAGAGAAAGTGAGAGATTTGATCTAGGATCAATGTAAAATATCCATCCGCATATCATTATTATTTTTTCATACTCGCTTTATTATGTGTTTAGAATGCATGCTTAAGGGTGTATGATGATGAGACCTTAACAAAGATAATTAAATTGGTAGCCAATTTGCACGCGAAAAACCCTCGTTTTATATTAAGCAAATATCCTTCCATTGAATGATTCTTGTTCAAGATCCGAAGTTGGCATTGGTTTTTATTGACCAAAGTCAAGACCTTTGTCAATCAAGGATGTACTTGAATCATGAGAGTTTTGTTGCATATCGGTGTCTTGTCCAAATCGTGATTTTTATTGGCCAAAGTCAAATCACTTTTTGTCCAATGACATTGATTACGAAACTTTCCTCGTCAATGGGTCCCGCTTAACTGGATCATTAGGTTTGTTTTTGGCCAAAGCCAAGGCCTAGATGATTCAGAGGATAGGGTTAGGAAAATGTAATGGATACATTGACATTATACATATGTTTCGGACTTGGATGTCCACCTAACCGGATCTAGGAATTGGATGAGATCCAATTGATCTGTGAGATCTACCTAGTTAAATAGCATACAGCTTTTTATTGGCCAAAGTCAGGTTGTGTGTTATTTAACGGGATCCTAGCCCACTAGGAAACACGGTTTCCCGAGTACTCCACAGAGGGTTAGAGGCTCGACGAAAAATAGTGGGAGGCAAGTATTGAATTTGCAACATTCGTTCGAATACTCGCTAAACACGCTCATTTTATTTTATTTCGTCATTAGATAAATGTTAGTTGGACTAATATTTAAATTGTTGTTTTAATAAACAGTTGGACTGTATTATACTTGATTATATATAATTGGATTATATTAATCAATATATTTGAATTAATTAATTTCAGTTTACAGTTGATTTTATAATTGGATTATAGTAATCAATGTAATTGAGGTTAATTAATTTGGATTATATTTGATTATATAGTTGGACTATTATAATCATTATATATATAAGTACCACTAATCGTTGATTAAATAGTTGGACTATTGTAATCAAGATAAAATTGAAAAGTTGGATATTTAAAATATAATCTAGGATTAAAATATTTTAAATGATTTAATTTTCAAATTGGGAATAAATAATAGGTTACTTTATTTGATAAAATAACTTATTATACCTTAAGCCCAAAATTAAGCAAATAAGTAGAGCATAAAATCTTTGGAAGATTTATGTGATGATGACTTTAATGCTTAATTTAATATACTTGTCATAAATCTAATTTTAGATTTAAGAAGTATTAAAATTGCAATTTATAATTCTTGGAGAATTAATTGACTATTCTATGTAAAGTCAAAGTTTGCAATTGGGCATGTAGCACGAGGTGCACATCGTTTCGATATTCTAAACCCAAGGCTTGGCCTAAGGTTCCTAAAATATTGAAAAGGATAATTGACATATCCCAAAGTGACTACCATTTGGATATGGAAGACACGAAGGAATTAAAGAAAGGGCGAGGCTCTAACTTTAAATATGTTTGTCTTAGTTATGTTCACAGCTAGTATTGAAATTAGATTTTAAATACTTAGTGTGGTACATAAAATATATGTATTGATATTCAGAATCTGCTTTGAGCAGGATACTGACTTCAAGCTGAGATTCTCTGCGAATCGGAAACGGGACGAAAGTCGCTGTTTCGACCGTAGATACCTAAGTTTAGGAACTACCCTGGGGTGTGTACTTAAATTAGGAACTGTTATAATGTAACTAGTTTGACTAGAGACATTATCTCTTTATCAGTGTTTAATCCGTTGCGGATAAAACCTTTATATTATAGAACACTAAGTGTTTTATTATATAAAGATGATACTGAGATAAATACATTAGATGTAAATAACAGAATTTATATTTTGAATATAATAAAATCTCAAACATATAAATGACAAATAAATAGCTCAAATTGATTTGATCAATAGAGACTTATTTATGGCATTGTTGTCTAGGACACTTAAACGAGACATGTCAGTTAGACGGTGTGTCCGAACTAAAACCGAATTTTGTTGGACATGATAAGGTTTATCACGAGTCGCTCTGAGCTATCATTTCCTTCAAACAGGATATGTATTAACAGTGCAAAAACTTATTTAGAATAAGGTTCCATGAAATCTGTTTGACAGATATCATATAGGATGAACAGGAAAGAAACAGAGGTTTCTCATTCCTGATAATTTGGGTATGCCAGGCATAACGTTTGGATGATACCAAACTAAGAACCCAAATTGGATTAGTGCCAATATAGGTTATCCTAAGGGAAACCATATAAGTATAGTACTTATAAATCTCACATGAGAACAATGTGATTGTTGCTCACCATGCGGTTTTCCTGAGAGGAATACCGATATGCAGTGGTCAGTGGGAGGATAGTGATACTCGATGAAAATCGGAGTAATACTGTTCAAGGCACGAAGTCCGTAATGGAACACAAATAGTTCATCAATGATGAATCTATACCATTAATCTTCAAATACACAAGAAACCGCGTAGATCAGAGAGAGTCAGAAAACAACCTAGGGTATGGGTTTCTGATCTCACCTCATAAGATTTTAATCTTTTAAGGTACACCAACTGATTACGTATGAGGTAGTGATACAAGGTATCGACTCCCTATTATGGCAAAGTGCCATGAATCGAAAATGGATTCCATGTTTAACAACTATTTTGGATACTAGTTGTTGTACCACGAGGCATTGTGCCTATGGTACATTAAACGTCTTCAAGGAAGACATACATGGAAGGCAACATACCAACGTACAAAGCTGGGCTTTTGACGGAAAGGTATCGTTATCAACATTGTGTTAATAACGGTTCAACCTTTTACCTGTTGCCATGGTAAATCCATTTTGAAGATGCTTGTTGATAACTGTATATTTCATTTATGAAATATGTCAGTTGCAGATCAAAATCGCTTTCCTGAAAAGGAAACCTTTTGGAGGATGTTTCAACATCCTGACGATTTTGTATAACCGACAAACAAGGTTTGCGGTTATTCGATCCATGTTTGGATTGAAGCAAGCATAAGGTTCTTGGAACTGACGTTTTGAAATAATCATAATAGTTTATGATTTGACTCAAAACGAAATAATTCTTGTGTATATAAGGAGGTTAGTGGGAGAGGGCACTGACAATGAAATTCCCATAAAACAATCGGTGAAAGCTTGGCTTTCATAAGAATTCTCCGTAGAATTCTGGGGAGTAACAACCTTTATTCAAGGAATAAAGATCTACTGGGCTAGATTTGGAGTTGGTAACACTCTCTGAGAAATTGTACATTTAAAATGTACTTGTATTGGTGTCTCATACGCTTTGAGCATATGGAGTCACAATCGGGTCAATCCAAGTGATAGTCACTGGATTGAAGATTAAGAACATCTGTTAGTATCTGAGAGAACTAAAGATGTTGTCTTAAACTATGGAGATGGAGAACTTGAAGTGACTGGGATCACTGCTGCAAGTTTCCAAACCGGTAAATACTGCGGTACTATAAAGTTTGAACACTGGGACAGTGAGCTGGAAATCTTCCGAGCAAGATAACTGTTGCCGAATTAACAACAAATGCGGATTATTGCTGCAGCTGAGGCAGCAATAGAAGCCATTTGGATCGATAATAAATCTAATTAGATTAGATATAGTTCTGTTAGCAGCTGAGCTAGGCGTCAGCACAGGCTAAGAATTAAAGGTCTCATCGACGATCCAGATATATACTTCTATATCATCTGATTCGTTCGGATCATACATCGTGGCGATGTGATGATCGTGTAAATCGCGTCAGACGATAATTAAGCAAATCCGCTGACGAAAACCTTTCCTCAGCAATTTGAGCGAATTGTACATAGTTCGGGTGTGTTAGACACTCGAGTGACTGGCTATGTGCCAAGTGGAGATTGTTGGACAATAATGACCCATAGCGTCACTATTTGCACAGATCATTGTGTTGTTGTAGCAAATTAACTATGTAATAAGGAAATTGCACTCTCATCATTGTGATTAGATCACCATAGATATATAAATGAAGAGAGGTCCCTATGATTAGTTCCTGGACTGAGATGATATGAGACAGTATCAGTCCACGAAGGATTAATCATTAAATATCCCTAGCCGTAGTATTATCGAGACTGGACATCGATAATGCGGAATAGGCTAGTATTGCACTTGTGCGCGTTTGTGAGGGCACAACGGCATAGTTCTCATATATATAAGTATTTGATACTTATGCAAGTGCGATAGGAGGTCGTGTTTCACCGATGGTACGGGAAACAGCTTCGCTCTGGATAGACCCCTCGGAATCCCATTGGTATTATGACTATGTGTCTATGGGAGGCCGAAATCAAGGTAGGTGTGTATAGTCTTAACCTGAGACTTACATCGCTAATACTTACGATAATCGATAAACTTTGGTCTGGTGGTAGGGGGCTTTAACCGGTTCTGTGTACACCACTTCTGGGTTTATCAGAGAGTCGTAGAGTATTGGGTGTGATGTCAAGACGGAAGTGTCACTTCAGTCATATTGGAGATGATGTCACGCAGGATACGGTACTAGTGCTCTTGAGTGTTGCGCAACCAATCGGGATATTGTGACCAGGTCATGTATATCCGATTATAGAGACTATGTTACCAGACATCCGACATGTGCTTCGGACGGGGCAGACACTTATCCAGCCCCAGCCCTAGCACGTGATTATCCGATACTGGGCCAATATACACAATACTACGGTATACTATACGCTTGATACAGATCTATATATTCCTGTAAGAATATTTCTGGAGAATTGGGTAGGCATGGCGCTTTGCTAGAAGCCAACCTTGTCTTGTAAATCGATATAAACGTAGTACGAGGTACTTACGTGTTCGGACAGTCCGACGATCGTATTTACTGCCAACATATCCGGAGATCTCATGGGTCGCTTCCTGAAGATTCACCGATGACGTATTACTCGCACTTTGATTAATCTGGGGATTAATTAGAAGAGAGAGATAGAATTAATCTGGGATTAATTCGATGAGAGAGAAAATTAATCTGGGATTAATTGCGGAGATATTTTATCTGGGATAAAATATTAATTAAAGAGAGAGAACGATTAATTGGAATTAATCGATAAAATAATATATTCGATATATTAAAGCGAAATTGGATTTCGACGCGGAATTAAAATTAGATTTTAATTCGGGCGAACGAATTAATTTAGAATTAATTCGTTAGCGACGTGAATAGTGAATTCGCTAGGCGTAATCACTTAATTACGACGCGACGGAAAATTCGTTAATTTGGAATTAGCGAACCCGAGCCCGAGAGTGATTGCGAGCGCATTCGCATTTCGAATTCGAGCGCGGCACGCAAGTCACATCAAGCGTCAAATCGCTAGACGCATCAATCGTCAAGTCACTTTCACTTTGAGTGATGTGATAACATGTTGTCACTTTATAAAGTGGATGGATTGATGTGAATAGTTGATTTAGTGTATGAAAAGTTTTAAAAGCTGGAAAATAAAATATAACATTATTTATTTTTGCTTTTTTTTTTGACTTTTAAAATATTAAAAAGTAATATATGTTTTATTTTGTTTACTTGGAAAAATATAAGCAAAAAGGAAAAAAGCTTTTCACTCTCTCTCTCATTGTACGGTTTCAGGTGAAACCATTTTCCTTTCTTCTCCCTCTCTTTTCTCTCTTCTCTCCTCTCACGGCTCACTGCCGATTTCTTCTCAAATTTTTGGTCATGACCGAATTTAAAAGGAGAAGCAAAGAAGATGTATTGTGCTAGCACACCATGAGTGATACATAGGTGATAGGGAAACGATTTGTGAGCTTGGAAAGCTTGAAGCTTGGAGCTTCAATGGAGTCTTGCATGGCCGAATTTGGAGCATCAAACAGCCCCCACCGGCAGTCCACTGCAGTTCAAGAAGCTCACAAACCGAGCTTGGATGAGGCAGCAACATGCAGTGCGTTTTTGTCTTTGTTTCATTTCATCAAACCCATCAATGTGAGTATGAATTCCGCCTTACTCCTTTGTGTATTCAACTCGTTTTTATGCATGTTTGTGATCTTTGGGACTTGATTGAACTCCAACAATCCAATGATCAAAAGAACAAAAAATACCATGACTTTAGGGAGCATATAGTATTCGGCCATCATATAGCATTTAGGGAAAATTAATCCAATTCAATTTTCTTCAAATTGATCATGTATAACTCCAAGTTATTAACATACAAGCATACTCAAACAAATAATTTGATTAAAACATTCTCAAATCAAATTTACCCAAATTTTAGTATATAAACCCTAATCAATTTCTTGCTCAAATAGACTCCATGATACCATTGTTGGGTTTCTAAGTTGTCCCAAGATCATTTAAACAATGAACATGTGAATACTTAAAGAAGAATTTGAGGATAATACTCATTTTGATCGGATATTGGATGCGTCAAAAACGAAACTTTTACCTCCTCCTAGTTTCAGCCAAGCTCCTCATTTGGGGATGAAATCCAAGCTCCAAGATTTTGAGTTGATTCCAAGCTCAATGATAGGTTTCCCTATCACCTAGAATGATCCTTTGATGTGCTATCACCTTTGAAAATTTGCAACAAATCTTCAATTTTCTCTTGTGAAATTCGGCCAAGCCTAAGAAAATTTTGGAGAGAAAAAACTGCACTTGGGCGTGAATGAGAGAGAGTGAATGATGAAGTTGTATTGTTGACTTGTGTATTTGATTTTCAAAAAATCAAATGATATACCAAATCTCAAAATTTGGTAAAAGTCATTCCCATCATAACACACATTGTGTTATACAAGTTACCATCATTCCTTCACCAAAACCCATCACTAAAAAGTAATCAAAGTGAAAAGTGATGTGACAAGTGATGTGACATGTGGGTCCCAATAAATTCAAAATCCGAGTGGGCCCGCAAACGCTCCTGGGCTCATGTTCGTTAATTCCAAATTAATGATTTTTCCGTTGGCGACGTAATTAAATCAAATTTAATTAAATAATTATGCCAAGCAAAATTACTATTCACGTCGCTTGCGAATTAATTCTAAATTAATTCGTTTGCCCGAATTAAAATCAAATTTTAATTCTGCGTCGAAATCTAATTTCGTTTAATATATCGAATATATTATTTTATCGATTAATTCCAAATTAATCATTCACTCTCTTCGAATAGTATTTCATCCTAGATAAAATCTCTCCGTAATTAATCCTAGATTAATTATGTTCGAATCATACATCATCGGTTAATCTTTGGGAAGTGACCCATGAGATCTCTAGATATGTTGGCAATAAATCCGATCGTCGGACTATCCGAACACGTACGTACCTTGTACTACGTTTTTACCAATTTACGAGACATGGTTGGCTTCTAGCAAAGCATCGTGCCTACTCAATTCTCCAGAAATATTCTTAAAGGAATATATAATCTATGTCAGGCGTAGTATACATAGTATTGCGTATATCGATCTAGTATCAAATGTCCCACATGCAAGGCCTGGGGCTGGAATAGTGTCTGCCCCGTACGAAGCATATATCGGATTACAAGCAACTAGTCTCTTTAATCGGATAATCATGACCTTGTCATATTATGTCGATGGTTGCAACCAATTATAGTACCAGTTATGTATCACTGCGTGATCATCATCTCCATATGACTGAAGTGATACTTCCATCTTGACATCACACCCAATACACTACGATTCTCGATAAATCCAGAAGAGATGTACACAGAACCTGTTAAAGTCCTGGATGACCAAAACCAAAGAGTATTGATTTTCGCAAGTACTAGCGATGCAAGTCTCAGGTTAAGACCAAATACACCTACCCTGATGCGGATTCCCATAGACACATAGTCATACTACCAATGGGATTCTGCGGGGTCTATCCAGAGTGAAGCTATTTCCGTACCATCGGTAAACACAACCTCCTATCACACTTGCATAAGTATCCAATACTTAAATATATGAGAACTATATTGTTACGCTTCCATAACACGCACAAGTGCAATACTAGTCTATTCCGCATTATCGATGTCCAATCTCGATAATACTATGACTAGGGATATTTACTGATTAAACCGTTATGGATTGATACTGTCTCATATCTTATAATCTGGAACTAATCATAAGGACTTTTATCATTTATATATTAAGTAATCAAATTACAAAATGATAAAATATAATTTACATTGCTACATAGTTAATTTGTACAAAAACCATAATGTCTTTACAAATAGTGACCATATGGGTCATAATTGTCTAACATAAAGATCTACCGGGATAGATCTAGAAAGCTGCTTGGACTTTCCCAGAGCACGTACATTGACAAAGTGTTGAAGAGATTCAACATGGATCAGTCCAAGAGGGGACTATTGCCAGTGTCACATGGCGTCACTCTATCTAAGGACATGTGTCCTAAAACTCAAGATGAGAGAGACAACATGAGTCGGATCCCGTTCGCCTCGGCAGTCGGATCGATCATGTATACCATGATATGTACGCGACCTGATGTCTCGTATGCTTTGAGCATGTGTAGTCGCTATCAGGCCGATCTAGGTGATGGTCACTAGATGGCGGTTAAGAATATCCTTAAGTATCTTAGATGAACTAAGGATGCTTTCTTAATCTATGGAGATGGAGAACTTGAGGTAACTGGATATACCGATGCAAGTTTCCAAACCGATAAAGATGACTGCAAGTCACAATCCGGGTACATATTTTGTTTGAATAACATAGCAGTAAGCTGGAAATCTTCCAAGAAATAGATTTTTGCCGATTCAACAACAGAAGCGGAGTACATTGTTGTAGCTGAAGCAGCAAAAGAGGCAGTTTGGATCCGTAAATTCCTAATTAGATTAGGAGTAGTTCCGTTAGCAACTGAGCCCATTCCATTGTATTGTGACAATAACGGGGCTATAGCGCAGGCTAAGGAACTGTGGTCTCATCAATGATCCAAGCATGTTCTTCGACGTTTCCATCTGATCCGTGAGATCATAGATCGTGGTGATGTGAAGATCGAGAAGGTCGCATCAGAGGACAACATTACAGATCCGCTGACGAAAGCTATTCCTCGGCAAAAGTTTGAGTGACATGTACATAGTTCAGGTATTAGATGCTTGAGTGACTGGCTATAGGCCAAGTGGGAGATTGTTGGACAATTAAGACCCATAGCGTCACTATTTGTAAAAGATATTGTGGTTTTTTTACAAATTAACTATGTGACAATGAATTGCATTTTATCATTTTGTAATTTGATTACTTAAATATATAAATGCTAAAAGTCCTTATGATTAGTTCTAGATTATTAGATATGACACAATATCAATCCATAAAGGTTTAATCTTTAATATCCCTAGTCGTAGTATTATCAAGACTGGACATCGCTAATGCGGAATATACTAGTATTGCACTTGTGCGTGTTATGGAAGCGTAATGACATAGTTCTCATATATTTAAGTATTGGATACTTATGCAAGTGTGATAGGAGGTTGTGCTTACCGATGGTTCGGAAACAGCTTCGCTCTGGATATAGTGGAATCCCATTAGTAGTATGACTATGTGTCTAAGGGAATCTGCATCAGGGTAGGTGTATTTGGTCTTAACCTGAGACTTGCATCGCTAGTACTTGCGACAATCAATAAGCTTTGGTTTTGGTCATCCAGGATTTTAATAGGTTATATGTACGCCTTTTCTGGGTTTATTGAGAATCGTAGTGTATTGGGTGTGATGTCAAGACGGAAGTATCACTTCAGTCATATGGAGATGATGATCACGCAGGGATACAAAACTGGTACTCTAATTGGTTGCAACCATCGGGATAATATGACAAGGTCATGATTATCCGATTAAATAGACTAGTTACTTGTGATCCAATATATGCTTCGTACGGGGCATACACTATTCCAGCCACAGGCCTTGCATGTGACCATCCGATACTAGATCGGAATACGCAATACTACGTATACTACGCCTGACAAAGATTATATATTCCTTTAAGAATATTTCTGGAGAATTGGGTAGGCACGTTGCTTTGCTAGAAGCCAACCATGTCTCGTAAATCGGTAAAAATGTAGTACTAGGTACGTACGTGTTCGGATAGTCCGACGACCGGATTTACTGCCAACATATCCAGGGATCTCATGGGTCGCTTCCCGAAGATTCACCGATGACGTAAGATTCGAACATAATTAATCTAGGATTAATTGCAGAGAGATTTTATCTAGGATAAAATACTATTTGAAGAGAGAAAACGATTAATTTGGAATTAATCGATAAAAATATATTCGATATATTAAATGAAATTAGATTTCATAATGGAATTAAAATTAGATTTTAATTCGGCGAACGAGTTAATTTAGAATTAATTCGCTAGCGATGTGAATAGTAATTTTGTTAGGCATAAATATTTAATTAAATTTGATTTAATTACGTCGTAACGTAAAATCGTTAATTTAGAATTAGTGAACCCGAGCCCGGGATGCGTTGCGGGCCCACTCGGATTTTGAATCAAGTGGGGCCCACATGTCACATTACAAGTCACATCACTTGTCACTTTAGTTGATGGGTTTTGGTGGGTTGGTGAAGACTTGTTCAACACACTTTTGTAAAGTTGATGGAGTGAAAGACATCTACCTAATATTAGATATTTGGTATAATGTTTATTTTGATTTTAGAAATCATTTACACAAGCTTTTTCAGTCTATCTCTTCCTCTCTCATTCGTGCAAAAAGCTCATTTTTTTCTCTCCCAAAATTTTCAAAGGCTTGGCCGAATTTCACAAGAGAAAATTGAAGATTTGTTGCAAATTTTCAAAGGTGCTAGCACACAAAGAAATCATATAAGGTGTTAGGGAAACCAATCCTTGAGCTTGGAATCAACAACATAGCTTGAGCTTGGATTTCAAATCAAAATAGGACCTTGGCCGAAACTTCAAGGAGCAAAGTTTCGTATTTGACGCATCCAATATCCGATCAAAGTGAGTATTATTCCGCAAATTCTTCTTTGAGTATTCACA
>SKCR01032635.1:0-32840 GCA_019454045.1 Zanthoxylum bungeanum | reverse complement strand
AACTATTGGGGCTAAGGTTAATCAAATGAGTAGCGGTATTGAGGGCTTCACCCCAAAAGGCCCTCAGAAGTTCGGAAGAAAATAAAAGACATCTGATCTTTTCTAATAGGGTTCTATTCATTCTTTCCGCAACTCCATTCTGTTGAGGGGTATTTCTAACAGTCCTATGTCTTAGGATACCCTCACTAGTACAATATTGATCAAACTCAGTATTACAAAATTCTAAGCCATTATCAGTTCTTAAGACTTTTACTTTGTTACTAGTTTGATTTTCTACCAATACTTTCCATTCTTTAAATTTAGTCAAAGTTTCATCCTTTGATTTTAGTAAGAATGTCCATACCTTCCTACTGTAGTCATCAACAATAGAGAGGAAATATTTCTTACCCCCATGAGTCTGGACCTTTGCTGGTCCCCACAGATCACAATGTAGATACTCCAGACTCGCCTTTGACAAGTGAATTCCAGTTGGGAAGCTCTATCTGTGCTGTTTGCCCAACACACAGATCTCACAAAACTCAAGTGGCTTCAACTGGTCTTTTCTAAATTGTCCCTACTTGCTGAGTACCTGCATTCATTTCTGGCCTATATGGCCAAGTCTCAAGTGCCATATATTAGTCATATCAACATTAGAAGTTAAAGCAGAAATGGGTTTATCCGAAAATACATGTTGGTCATTAGAACATACAATCCATTTCTCTTTATACCAGTTAGGATTAGTTTATTACCCTTAGATATGTGCATGTTTCCATTGTGTGTTTTATATGTGAAACCTAATTCATCTAGTGTTCCTAGTGATATCAGGTTCCGTTTCAAGTCAGGTACATATCTAACGTCAGTAAGAATCCTAACTTTACCATCATGAAGTTTAAGTGTTATGTCCCCAACTCCCTGTATCCTACAAGTATTGTCATTACCCATATACACAGTGCCTTGGTCAGAATTTCTAAAGTTGACAAATCAGTCCCTATACGGACTCATGTGAAAAGAACACCCGGAGTCCAGAATCCGCTCTCTACTAATGTGATCCCTACACACAGTCAATGCCTCAGATAGACACATCGACTCCTTTTCGGCAGCCACAGTGGCGCTGCCTTCATTTTCCTGTTCCCTAATGAACTTATAACAGTTTCTTTTAAGGTGTCCCATCTTTCCACAATGATAGCAGTTCTTGTCACTATTCTTATTCTTATCATGTTTATTCTTTTTCTGTCCTTTAGGTTCTTGATTATTAGTCTGATGATTATTAGGACCATTATATTTCCTTTCATTTTTACCTTTCACGAATAAGTTCGCTCCACCTTTCCTACTGGTTCTAAGTTCTAGCTCTCTAGCCTTTATACCAGATATCACCAAGTCTAGCCTAGGTACAACTCATGTGTACTGTAGAGAGTTCTTAACGACACTATATTCTTCAGGTAATGAATTTAGAAGTATCATAGCTTCGCTAGAGTCTCCTAGGGCTTGTTCAGTTCCTTTAAGGATTTGAGTCATTTTCGTGAATTCATCCAAATTATCATCTATCGACTTATTATTATCCATCTTGTAATTAAACAAATTTCCTTTTAAGAACACTAAATTTGGTGCAGAAATAATAGAATAAAGGGATTCGAGTTTACCCCAAAGTTGAATGGCCGTGTCCATTCCGTCAACCTTTTTGATGACCGAGTCTCCAAGGTGAATGAAAATCAGGTTGTAAGCCTCTTCCAGGATTTCATCCTTCGTTTCCTTTTCCATATTTGGCCACTTTTCTGGATCCAGTTCCAGTGCCAAAAGCCACCTTATGGAGGGAAAGCAGAACTTTCATTTTCTTCTTCCATATAGTGAAATCCCCCTTTCCGTCAAAGATACATATGTCGAGTCTAATTGTCGACATTTCTTACTTCCCTTTAACAAGCAGAAACTCAATTTGGGAACACCGAGTCCAACCACCATTAGGAAATTATTCTCCGAACAACACAGAATCCTATTTACCAAACACTGAGCCTTGAGCAACCAACAACAATTCAGCAGTGACTCTCGGCAGTTGCTCACCCAAACACCCTTCGGCAATTCACACCCAAGCAACTCCAACAGAGCTCCAATACCCAATTTGCAACAAAGCCCCAATCACCCAATTACACAGAACCTTAAACACTCACTCTTTCAGTTTGCAACGCCCAAGCTCCTTTTAAAAATTAAACACAGTGCCACACCTCCCAAACACCAATCGGCAACACACCCAATAATAAAGCCCCAACCAGTGGCCTATTTTAGGGTTTTGATTCGCTGATTTAGGGATTTGATGCCTTCGTCGTGTCTCTGTGTTCTTGTTCACGGCAACTCAGGGGTTGAATTTGACCACTCAAACGAGAATCTTACTCCGTCTCTGTGATCTTGAATGTGTTCTTCAATTGACGAGATTTTTAGGGTTTCTTTGTTAAGCCCTTCGTCGAATTCGCCGTGTCTTCAATTTTCCAGAAATCGTTGATGTCTTTGATCTGTTCTTCAATTAAGCAGATTTCGGGATTTCCCTTTTGCCGCCCAATTGAATAGGATGTGTCCTTGGGCCTTAATCTTGATCACCGATCTCTTCAAATTTCGGCCCACAGATCTTAATTCCCAATAACAACTCTGATACCACTGTTAATCTTTGACCCTAAATCGGATCGTCACACAAAATACTCGACAAATCAAGAAGCGAGATTTTTACCGTGGTTCACCGGAAAATTCCCGACTACATCCACGTTGAACTCCGGAACAATGAGCTCGATGCACTAATCAATTTCAAGATTACACACGGAATCTTGAATCCGTTTACAAATTGTAATTCCCCCAAATCTCACAATAAACCCTAATCTCTAAAAGTGTCAATCTCTCAAATTCCCAATTGAAGATTACACTAACTTGGACTAAGGAACTAGGCTTAACACTTAGCCAAAAACAAGGGAATACAAAAATGAAAACCTTAACTAATATTCAACCTAAGTGGCCTTTATATATGATGAGCAAATACATGTAATTGGGACAACGGCAAGGATTGCGCCACGTGTCCCTTATCCAACGGATGATAAGGCTTCACATTTTACAAATTTATACATGTCAATTTTTAAATTTTAGTGTTTTTAAATCTTTTGAGTTAATTATAGGTTTATAAGCACAATTTTCCTACGCATAAGAGAGGTGTTGAATAATTAATTATGGAGGTGAAAAAAAAGTTTACTATTATATATATATATATTGAAAAGGAAAAATACTTGTACATCAAATAAAAAGCCTTCGTTAAAATAAAAAGTCTTTGGCTGAGCCTAATTTTCTGACCATATATTATAATATCATAATCCCAAGAACACCCTTCTGTCCATATCATATTAATTATTACGAATATGACCCATTCAATGACATCAAACTCTATATAAACCATAGAGACACAACGCATTTATTGTACTCATAAAAGCTTTTCTTCCTCATGGCTCACCACAAGCTTTTCCTCTCTTTGCTACTAACCCTAGCAGCAACACAAGCCACCCATGCAGTCGACTACGCCGTGACCAACACCGCTCCGACAACCGCCGGCGGGACCCGCTTCAACAGAGAGATCGGCGCCGACTACAGTTTGCGAAAATTATCATCAGCCACAGGCTTCATATGGAACGTCTTCCAACAAGCCAATAACCCAGCTGACAGAAAAAACGTGGCGAAAGTCAGCCTGTTCATCGACGACTCTAACGGCGTCGCTTATGCCGTCAACAATGAGATTCACTTCAGTGCGAGATACATAGGAAGTTACTCAGGCGACCTGAAGAGAGAATTCGATGGGGTGATTTATCATGAGATGACGCATATATGGCAATGGAACGGTAACGGGCAGGCCCCGGGGGGACTGATTGAAGGGATTGCGGATTTTGTGAGGCTGAAGGCCAACTATATACCGAGCCACTGGGTGAAGCCTGGACAGGGCGATAGGTGGGACCAAGGGTATGATGTAACGGCTAGGTTTTTGGATTATTGCAATAGTTTGAGAAATGGGTTCGTTGCTGAACTGAACAAGAAGATGAGAAGTGGGTACAGTGCTAATTATTTTGTCGAGCTTCTTGGCAAGAATGTTGATCAGCTGTGGAGGGATTACAAGGCCAAGTATGGAACATAAATTAAGCCCCGTTTGAATTAATATATGTATTAATAATAATTTGTCTAAATGACAAGAAATAATTTGTCTAAATGACAAGAAATAATTAGATTATGATTCCGGTTCCAACTACTTGTGTATTAGTTTATTATAATCGCTTATGTTTACTAATGTTATAATAAATATTATTAATATTAATAAAGGTAATTATTATTTTACATATTGATTATATCTATTTCTATCATATGTGTATATCCCGAAACTTATGTCAAACTAACATCATTATCTCAAAAGAGTTTGAGATCAAGAGAGTCAACGCTATTTATACGAATAAGTTTTAAAATAAATTAATGGTCAAATGATTATTGTACTGGCAATAATATATCAAGACCAATATTATTATATGTCGCCAAAATATTAGACGGTAATAAAATGGATGATGAGTTTCATATCATAATGACATAAACAGTTGGTGATTCATTAGAATAACAAAAAGTCAAACACGACTACATAAACGATTGACCACATGGTAACACTATCTTAGGTCATTGATCTTCGTTATAATACACTTGTGTCATCATGTCATTTGACCTTTGATACGATTCTGACTTGTATGAAAGTTATCATGATTCACTAATACGATATCATTCGACTAGCCATGTCTTATGAAAAGTATTGGATGGTTTTGAATGACTAGCGTACGAAGTCAAATGAAAATCTAGATGGGATTCAATGGTTTTGATAACAAAAGCTAGAGATGTTCCAAGGAAATTATATATGGAGAAGTTTTTCGCCAAAGCATGAAATCTAAGAAATGTTGATTTCATTTATATAAAGTTTAAAGTAATATCAGAGATTACGGACTTGACCTATCCATGGTCCGCATTTGATAAGGAATATAAAATCGGAGGGAATGAGATTACATGTTCGAAATATATTTTTCAAGCTCATGTGTTTTCCCACTTTATTCATCGGATATGGGTCATGGCATACTGCTAGGTGTTTACCCAAGGTCTGTGTAATGTCATAAGAATAAATATTAATGAGTTAATATTTTCTCACTACTACTCGATAATGAACCTAGGACAATCACACTTCATATAGTCATTGAAAATAAAACAAATTCAAAGGATGTTGATCATTAAAGAGTTAATCAATGAATTTTGGGATTTTTTTTTGGAAAAATTATTTTTCAATTAAAATGAATTCTCTAATATGTAATATTAGAATATGAATATTTTAATAAGATTAAAATATATTTAATGGAATATTAATTTATATTTATTATTTAAATGAGTATTAGATATTTATTTAAAAATAAATTGATATTTAATTAATTATTAATTAAATATAAATTAATTAATTGATTAATCGTTAATTGATTAATTAAAAGCCTAAAATAATATTTAATCTAATGAGCCTTAATTAAGTGGACTAGCACCATAATTAATTAAGTCATAATTAGAATATATATATTTATAGAGGATTCGTTTCTAAACAAGCTTGGAAAATCTTGGAAAGTATCATTAATTAATTAAGTTTGATTTGGAAATTGATTTTTTAGTATCCTAAACACATTATGACATAAGAAGCCTCTTCCCCTCTATAAATAAAGGGGAATTTCGACCAAGACATGATCATGCCTCTCTTTAGTTATTATTGAGTGATTTTATATCCTCTCTTGTATTCTTGAGTGGTGCTTAGGGTTTCTCCAAACTTGTCCTAGAGAGAAAATTATTTTTCTCTATAATCCAAATTATTCTAAGCCTTCATATCTTAAGAAAAAAAAGTTTTTCTTATTGTTCTTTCCAGTGGGACAATTTATTTTATTGAAGAGACTAATATGCCAACTAAAGGCGTAACACTTAGTACGCTATATCAAATGGAAAGCAAAGAAAAGTCTTGAAACGCCACATATAAATCACAAATGATGAAGCTTGGTGATGTTTTCTTAAACCCTAATACTGTTATATGATGAATGCATACTTACTTATATCTTGATAAATTTATTAATTAGTTTGATTAATATATATCTACACATTTGCGTATATGTTTATTTTGTCAACAACAACATAACCACAATCTTAATTAATTTTGGGATAAAATTTTAATATCTAGTCACATGGATGATTCCACATTGACCCCAAAACCCAAAAATATATTTCCAAAATGTGAATCACACCATTTTAGAATTAGCACAGTTGTTTGGTAAGTTATTTATTGTCACATTAAGCATTCACAGTTCTTCAGATTGGGAAAAAAATATGTTTAGTCATTTTCTCTTCTAATTAAACACGTCATCATATCTGCAATAATTTTTTTTTACAATTCCTGGATTAGCGAAGGTCGTAATGCAGTTCGGATATACCAAGACTTACCAAGACTATTCTATTATTGGCCAAATAAATAAATATGCATCAAACCACATAGAATAATAAATAATAAATTAAAAACCCAAAAGAATAAATATATACAACTTAATTAAATAATATGCTTTAGATTCATTAAAACCCTAGACTAATGATTTAACAACTCATGATAATCAATAAAAATATGCTAATCATTATTACAAAACAAGAACTCATAAAAGATAAACTAGAGAGAAAATGGTAGAGAGAACTCTCGTTTGCAATCTTCGCCTTCAATCCTCAGCAGCAGTTAAAGCATTCATCTTTTCCTTGGTTTAGGCACTCTTCTATGCTCTGAGACTCCAAAATTATGTTATGAAGCTTCCTCTTAGGTTTTGGGATGAACTATTGCTTGTATAGAAGGTCTGGTGGGTCTTTCCTTCTTAAAAATTGAGTTTCGGATGAACTGGGGCTTTTTCTCCCATTTTGCGACGCAATACCCCCGCGTGTCGCAACTCTCTTGATCATCATCGGCACGTCGCGACGTGTCAAACGCTTTTACTCTCTGCCTTGATTTCTTCATGTGAGCGTCTCAATGCGCTGTCCAGCGTCGAGACGCGCTGGTGACTCTGAAATTTACCCCGAATGTGTTCCAAAATTTTTGATTCATTGCTTATTGAGTCCAATTGAATCTTGATATGATTTTTAACCTGCAAAGCATACCCAAAACACATCAAAATGCTTATACAACTCGAAATATCACACAAAATATTAAGATATAGCGGTAGTAAATATCTGTATATTATCCGCTCATCAGCAACATATCCAAAATATTGATTTAATGGGACAATAGATAAACACTCTTCATTTTAGTGAGGACAAAATAAACTTATTCCATTAACAAATTAGATCTTTCATTAATTTATATGACATATTTTAATAAATTTTTGGATTGAAATGGGTCGACTGTCTCTATTAACCTATAATATTTTATGATGTAGATCAAATTAATACTAGACCCATAATATATAGGCCGATCTATTTCTAAAAGTAAAATCTTTTTCTACAAATATATATATGGAACTCGAACCCTTTCTAACCTTGGGGATAGTCGATACAAGTGATTGGTTGGGCCCAATATTTGGTCTAAAATTAGAATCATAAATTTTAAAAAAAAAATAATTTTTAAATATATATAAAATATATTATTTTTATTCATAAAACTTCATTTTAAGAATTCGTATGGGTATCTAAATTTAACACTAACTCATGATCGCCCTACTTTACCACCGGATAACTTGCGGTGGTTGCCACATTGTTAGGCATCTAAATATTATAAATTACTATATTCGATTGAGTGAAGACATTTTTTTATTTCCTTTTCCCTTGCGAGTTGCGAGTATAAAGTTTGTTTCTGTACGCAATCTGAAATGAAATATTTATAGTTATAAATACAATCATCATTATTGTCTTAATTTTGACTGGGATTTTATCCAAAATATGAACTTGATTTAATATACATATAAAAAAATAAAAAATAAAAAACAATTCAATTTATAGAATGGATTCTTGAATCCACCTCATCATAAGGTAGATATTTGGTAATTCAAAACATTAGGCCCATTTGAAACTTGAAGCCCATCATTAAGGTAATAAATAACTTACTCTCTCTTTTATAAGTCGGCAGTAGTATTCAAATTTGCTCCAGTGCCCGACTAGAATTTTATTTTTTTTTTAATTTTTAAATTCCTAAAATGATCAAAACTATTAGAACTCTTCCAATTTAGTTCAGACACAAATCATTCTTCTCATTTAATCCACCTACATGTAAAAAGACATAAATAGATATATGACAAATAATATATTACATATTTACCATTTTAAAAAAATTTAAAAATGAAGAAAAATGAAAAATTATGTAGAGGTGGGAGCTTTTGTGGTTCTTTTTTCAATTTTAAATTTAAAAACTAAATATCTCCCACAATATAAAGTCTTTTTTTTTAAAAAAAAAAAATTATATATTATTTATTTACAAATCACAAGCATTAAAACAAGTAGATTGGTCGATACCAAAAAATGGATAAAAATGACTATTATATTTATAAGTATCGATAAGTCATTTTCAAACGTTTATATCTCCTTCATCCGGACTCCAAATCACAATATATAAAATGTGACATATAGTTAATATCCATACCTACAACTTTCATTAAAAAAAACCTCTCTCAAATTAGGAATTCCACAAGGTTAAAAACAATCTCAAAGTTACTATGTCACAATAGACACAGTCAGATACCCATAGTCACAGTTACAATAGCATTCATAGTCACATTTGTAGGAGCGAAACAGAATTTACCACTATGCCTATGATGCCGGCGACAATGACACTATTGAGTTTGAAACCCGTAAAGAATACGTATAGCCCACATGGGATTAACTAAAGAATAAAGGAGTCACCACCCAATATGAAATACTGGGAATGATTTGAGGCCACACTACACCCCTCACAAGGTCCTACCTTAAACCATTTTGGGTTCAAAATGGTCCCTTACTGATACCAGTATAATATTTAGGTTCGAAGAGATGTATCACCATATCTTATAAAGCAGTAATATGCAACAATATTTATATAGCATACACGATGCATAAATAATAAAATCTATTTTCGTCACGGTGTTTGATAGTTTTATGTTTTTGACCCTCTGTGACGCTTGTATATGTTTCGTTCTGGCTCGGTCGGGAAGCTTGTTATGGGGTCCTGACCATCGGAAAATGGCCGGCCCGCTACTCCGTCGACATGGTATTGTCCGTACACTGTCCGGTCAATGCGTGCGACTTGAACAGTGGACGCTTGATATGTATTTTGAAAAGTTTGCATATAAGATAATGATTTTGAAGGATATACAATTGAGTTTTTATCAAGTTTTCAAATATTTATTTTTAATTTAAACATATTTGTGCTTTGGGGGGGAAATAATGATTTCAAAAGAATCACATTTTCATTATGATACATTTCGATATTGTTTATGATATTATATGATATGATATATTTTCGTCACGATGCTTGTATATGATTTTTATGGTTTTATAATTTTGTTTCCGTCGTGACGCTTGCATAGGGCTCTGTCCAACTACAGTGGACCGGCCCGCTATCCTCTGTCGACATGAGCTTATTTCGTTCATTGTTTGATATGTGCTCGCGATTTAGACATTTGATACTTGTTATGTTTCGTTCAGTTGAGTTTAAATTAGACGCTTGATACGGATTTATGAAGATGACGAATTTCGAAATTGATTTTGTTTACAATAAAAGAGTTTTTCAAATGTGTTTTCAAGATGATTTTTAAAATGGATTGTTTTACATTGTTCATTTTAATGATGTCAGAAATTGGAAAATTTCAGACTATCAACATTGTAAAAGCACTATGATTATGTGTCACTTCTGGCTATGACGATAAATATATTTATTGGTATAAAAATTTACGTTCGTTAAAGGAACACATATGTATGTCTATAGTTTAGTCATGGAACTTTTGAGTATTTTGATGGTTATGTATGATTTGTTGTCAGCCATACATGTTGTATGTGTGACTGGATATGTGCGTATGTAAACTTTGATGTTGATAGTGTTTATAAATATGATATGAAATGACATGATGTGAAATGAATGAGTTTCGTTTCAGATTGTGGATGAAATAGATAGCATGAAATACGTATTATGTTTTATGTTTTGATACTGTATCTGATTGCCTGTAAAGAACTTGTGTTATGATGACTGTGATTAACTGTATAGGATTCGTGTTCGGCTTTCTGTTGATGGATGAGTTTGAAACGGTTTGAACGTGTTCCTATGAATGAATATGAATTGAAATGACAAGTTTGATGTGATTTTGGTATGAAATATTTGATTCAACCTACTTTGCTTTGAAATAGCATGGTTTGTATTGATGTATGAATATGTAACTGACGATAATATATAAAATGAGATAACTTCCGAATACGGATAAGATTGTAATGTACGTGCGTTCGATTCCGAATGATTGGAGATAAGAACAGAAAAATTTCGAGGACGAAATTTTTATAAGGAGGGGCGGATGTAATATCCTGAATTTTCAAAACAGTTCTAGAAGATTTTCGATTTAAATTTAAGTTTTGAAACTGAATGATATTGGAAATAAACAAACTCAAAACAACTTATACATCACTTTCATTAATGAATCATGACCCAATATCATTCAAATGTCAGGTCCATAATAAAGACTGCAATTTTGAAGGCCTTATTTGATCTTCATGCATGACAAAAAAATAAATAACTAAATAAAAGAAAAGAAAAATATCTCAAACCGTTACCACGGTCAAATCCATAACATATAACAAATAATGATAAACCAATGTTGAACCAAACCAGATTGTATTTTATATTATATTAATTTATGAACAGAGAGAGTTGACAAAATTAAAATCCATCACCATTTAGACTTAATATGGCGGGTGCGTGTAATATACACTCTCTTCTGTTTTAAATATAGTATTTTAAATCGCTTAATCCTTATACATTCTCATCGGCAGCTTTGAACATGATAATCATTCTTACACAATATATATCATTACTTAAAAGACTAATTAAAGGCTGCCCAACCATAAAAAAAAAGGAAACAAACATACAATGTCACCATGGGGCGTGGCTTGCTGGTGTAGGATTCATGATCTCACCTTGAGATTCTGGGTTCGAATCAAGGAGTGCGTTTCTTGTAAGAGCCTGAGACAGTGGGGGGTTTTACCTGCTCCACTTAAGCCCGGAAGTGGTGGTTTGACGGTGGGGTTTCTAACAATTTAAAAAAAAATTCAAAAAAAAATACATACAATGAATAATAGTTATAAGTATGAGTTTAAGAGAGATTGCTGTGTTTGGTTATTAAGAAAGTGTTGTAAATTCTCTAAATATATAGCATGGATGTAGGAGGGTCATGTCACTTGGGTAATGCCCTATGGGAAAAGCACAAACATGTAGGGACATGTCCTCTAAAATTGGAAGAACACACCTCTAGGCTCCACAAGGTACAAAGAAGGGTTATAACCCTTAAGAGGGTTACATCCCAAACCAAAGGGTGGCCTCAAATGCACCCTCTCATGCCTATATAAATGAGCATTATGTTCATTCTTAGAAAATCCAAAAAATTACAAATTTCATACATACATGTCTTAGATAGTCTTTTAAGAAAAAAAAGAGTTTCCATCATTTGTCCTTGTTCAAGTTATTGTTAAAGGAGTGCCCCTTCTACAAGAAGCATCCAAGGACTCCTGGGAGAACATTAGCCACATAGCATCCGTAAAGCACCGATGCAGGGATAATAAGTTCTTAAGGACAGAGACAACTCGACTTGGACATAAGTTTTCTACATTTCCAGTTTTTTCTAAGTCCTATTGATATTTTCAATTTGGCATGTTAATGTACAATTGATTCCATTTTTGTATTCTGGTTTGGGATGATTTAGATTAATTCGCATGTTAAATTTCGTTTGATAGCACTTAATATACAACATTGGCAAGAAAATCAACTTGGCAAGAAAATCAAAAGAATCAAGAGCGATAGAGGAGGTGAATATTGTTCCAATCATGGAATTAATCACGAAACTATTGCTTCTTATTTGCCTCAACAAAACGGGATTGCTGAGCGTAAAAATCGAACGTTGAAGGAAATGATGAACGCCATATTGACAAGCTCTGGTTTACCCCAGAACTTGGGGGGAAGCCTTGCTTTCCGCCAACTACATTCTGAACAAGCTACCTCACATAAGATTAGACAAGACACCATATGAATTGTGGAAAGGTCATGTACCATCCTATAAATATCTGAAAGTATGAGGGTGTCTCGCCAAAGTGATGGTTCCTAAACCTAAGAAGGTTAAAATATGACCCAAGACTGTTGATTGTATATTCATTGGATATGCTCACAACAGTAGTGTGTATCGATTCTTGGTACATAAGTCGGAAATTCCTGACATCAATCCAAATATGAAATTGCGTCAAGGAATGCGACATTTTTTGAAGAGATATTTCCTTGTAAGGAAAGACAAAGAACAGAGTCTCTCAAAAGAACTGTTGATACTGTCAAAGGCAGTGATCAGGTTGACCAAGAATGAGATCAACATGAAAATATTGAGGAAATGAACTATATGTAGCAAAAGAGCTAGAACGTCTAAGTCATTTGGATCCAATTGTAGGCACTGCATTTTTACATATAAGTCCCTATGATGAGTCTCATTTGGAGACACTACCTTTTAAGTCGCGGGAAACGGACGTCGGAAGGGGAAATTCAGAATAAGTATGTCATCAATTTATTTCACAAGTTCACTGTTTTCGTTCGTGCTGCGTTTGTGACCACGTTCGAACGTCAAGCAGATTGCTACCGAAAACACCAAAGCTCATAAAACACATCCAAATTATAAAACACATATTTAACACATGGGGAATTAAATAAAATCTAAAAATCATATACCAAATTAAAATAAATATCAAATAAAATCATGCCTAATTAAAATCAATCAAGATTATTATATTCCTAACTAAACAAATTTCATGCCTAAACCAAACAAATTAAATATATTAACTTCCTAATTAACCAAATCTTGTCTCCAATCAATCTTTGGTTTTCCTTACATAGCACCAAATCATATCCTCCTTTAATGCACCAAATCCCTTCATTGTCAAGTAAGGATTCACCCATCCCCTTTGTCTATAAAAGAGACCAAAAACCAAGACACTCCCCTCTCTCTCACGCATACAAAAAGAATAACAAGCAAAAAAAAAATTTATCTTCTTCTCCTCTCTATTGCCGAGCATATCACCCAAAAATCCCCTTCCATTGCCACAAAATCACCACCCAAAACACCATCTTCATTGCCTCACAAACCACCATTGAAACACTCCCCCGAACAGTAAGCTAAACTACCGGAAATCACAGCCCCATATTACCGAAAATCACTACTTAAAATATTCACTGTTTGACCGAAAAACTGCCCCTGGAACACCCCCTAAACTACCGAAACTCACCCCTAAACAACAGCCCTTTAACCACAAAAACAGTAGCCTAAAAAATCTAAAACAGTGACCGAAAATAGCAGCAAAACGGCAGCAAAACGGAGGGAAAAAAACAGCCCGAACAGTGAAGCAGCGAAGGGAAATGTTGAACCAGTGAACCAGAGAAGTTGCGGAGCGTTAACCCTTCCGACGATCGTTTACCGTACGTCCGAGAGGTGATTTAAAAGGTTAGACCTGATGGCACTTTTCCTATTTATTGTCATTCGTCTTTTAATTGTTTTATTCGCATGAGAGTCGCTTGTGGATGCATGTTGTGGCCTTTGAATGAAAGGGAAAATGTGTCGTCTCTTGTGGTATATAGGATGAAAACCCAGACGTAAACGGCACATATCTCCCTTTATTTTATCTTGATTGTTTATTATCCGCATCTTATTTCACCATTTTACTTTCTGTATGTTATTTGTTTGTGTAATGATGAGATAAAGCGTATGGGCTTAGTAAGTTGGATTAAAGGTCCTCCGCTTCGAGGGGTTAAAATCCTTTACCATAATGCTTTGCCGCACCGGATGATGTATATTCGGTTGAATGTAAGATGTGTTCAATCGGGTATACAAAGTCCGATATCGTTGTCTTTATTTTTATATGCATTATGTCATTAGCGCTTGGGCTTAGTAAGTTGGATTAAAGGTCCTCCGTTTCGAGGGGTTAAAATCCTTTACCACGATGCTTCGCCACGCCCGATGACGTATATTCGGTTGAATGTAAGATGTGTTCAATTGGGTATACAAAGTCCGATATCGTTGTCTTTATTTTTATATGCATTATGTCATTAGCGCATGGGCTTAGTAAGTTGGATTAAAGGTCCTCCGTTTCGAGGGGTTAAAATCCTTTACCACGATGCTTCGCCGCGCCGGATGACGTATATTCGGTTGAATGTAAGATGTGTTCAATCGGGTATACAAAGTCCGATATTGTTGTCTTTATTTTTATGTGCATTATGTTATTAGCGCATGGGCTTAGTAAGTTGGATTAAAGGTCCTCTATGTCGAGGTGTTAAAATCATTTACCACGATGCTTTGCTGCGCCTTGTAGCCCGTTATTATTTATTAGGTGTCATCTATTCATCCGTTCACGTATGCGTCATGTTGTTTACTGCTTTTTTTGAGGTCACTGCTGTAACCCCGTTTGAACGCGTTTCAGAACGCCGCACGAACGCATGTTTTCTGTCCCAGTTCGTTCGAACACGTTTACGAACGCTATACGAATGTGAACCTTCTGTTTACCGTTCGAATGCGTTTACTAACGCTATGCGAACGCGCACGTATTTCCTTTGTTTTATTCATGCATCAGGTCCGGTCCCGTTCGAACGCGTTCTCAAACGCTATACGAACGCGAACCTTCTGTTTACAGTTCGAACGCGTTTACGAACGCTACACGAACGCGCATACACTGAACTGAGTCCTTTTCATCACATGTCATGCATAATTATTTCTTAGGTGATTTCTCTTGTATCATGTAATCAATCATATTATTTGTATCTCTGCGTTTATCTGTTTGATGTGTTCATGAGATGGTATTCAAGCATGATTTAGCCTATTCGGTTGTTCATTTTCAAGCATGATTAGTCATTTATTTTGCATTTGGAATTTGCATTATGTCTAGGTTGTTCTTTGTTTTCCGCATTATATGATCGAAGTATGTTCATGAGATTGCCGTGTACTATTGCATGTTCGCCGTTATTCCAATTTGCTTTCATGCGTGATTGTACAATTATTATCTACTGGCATACCTATGATCGAATGTAATATGCTTATGACATTGCATGCTAGCCGTATTTATCGTTATGCATGCAAATTGGGACATAGATTATATGAAAATAGGTTGTATGCAAATTGGGACATAGATTGTATGCAAATTTGAAAATGTGTTACATGTGAACTTAGATGAACCTTTGATTTATGCATGCGGACTTAGAAATAGAATACCCTTAGGAATATATGTTGCTAGACTCGATTAAATTATTGCACAAATCATTTTATTACAAGTGGCATAAGTAAGGGACCATTCTGAACCCAACGGTTTGAGGTCTTCCCTTGCGAGGGGTGAGTGCGGCCTTAAATCATTTTCCCATTTGGATATTATGATGATTGGGCCATTATATGTTTGTGTTTAGGAACATTATCATTTGGATACGGTTGGACTTCTTGCATAAGATGTGAACTTGTTGGGCCATTTAAACTGGGACGAGTTCACTCCTATGATAGTTAGCCCAAAAGCTTCTATAATGATGATGGGCCGATTTGTGTGAAAATTTTAATAAATTGATATATTCCTTGTATCGCATGCATCTCATTCATCTCATGCATACATATATCCTGTTAACACCCTCTATGTCTATAAAAGACATCATAGATTCCTGTTGGGTTAGGAAAGAGGGAAGACTCACTAAAAGACCGGTAAAAGATATGAGTACATCCGATAACGAGGTATCCCGGATATATCAGTTGGAAAATGGTCTCGCCAAAATTACTGAACAGTTGCAAGCATTGACTACTGTTGTGGCTGGTATGGCTGTACCACGTGCTGGGGGAATTCTGAGAATGTGAGGCGCGAGGAGCCTCCGAATGGGTTGGGGTATGATATCCCCGCTTTTGATGACGACATGACATAGTATGCAATAGGCAGAGTGATTGGGTCTCAGGTAGAATTTCAGAAGCTTCGGGATCAGGTTGAAACAGTTACCCGCAAAATGAGGGGTAAACATGAAAAGTTGTTGGATTATGAGGCAATGACCTTCGAAGAACAGTTTCCAGCTCAGTTCAAGATGCCGGATATGGCTAAGTTCAACGGGAATGGGGATCTGAGGGTCCATCTCCGTCAGTATGTTTCAGTTATGAGTTCAGTGGGTTTATCCAAGCGTCAAGTGCAGAAAATGTTTGGGATGTCACTTGAGGGAGCGCCGGTAGTTTGGTATCACAGCCTCGAGAAGAAGATTATGGAAGATTGGAGGGAACTGGCTGATGCTTTTCTGAAGCAATATGTTACAGATCTGGAAATTGATTTGTCACTCCGAGATTTGGAGAACACTAAGCAGAAGCCGGAGGAAAGCTTCAAAGAGTATGTAGACCGCTGGAGAAGCCAGCTCCTAAAGATGCAAACTCAGCCCTCAGAGAATGACCAAATTAAGATGATTATCAAGGGCACCAAGCCCTCTATCTATGGGAAACTGAGGAGGATGACCTCCATGATCAATGACTTCCGACAGTTGAGGGAAACTGTCATGGATATTGAAGAAGAAGAAGAAGCAGAGAACAGAAAGTTTTATGGCCTAAGTAGGAGGCCTATTGGGGGAACATCAGGTACCAAACCTGTTTATGCAGAGATTGCTGCCATCCGGAATCAGAGATTCTCTGACTTAGGGAGACCCTTGTCTAAAGTGCTGGAGAAATTAAAAAGACAAGGACTTCTGAAACCCCTGGAGACCAAACCACTTCCCAACCCTCCACCACCACATCTCAACCTGAGCCAATACTGTCACTTCCACCAACAGAAAGGCCATGACACTGACAATTGTGCCCGCCTCCGCCATGAAATCCAGAATCTTATAGACTCCAAAAAGATACCCGACCCTGAAACAGAACGCCCCAACACACACCAAAATCCCCTACCAAATTACCACTCTGTCCCCCCACCAACCTATATGATAAACTCTGGCATACCCGAAAGCCTTGTCCTCAAATCCTTTGACCACCAAGCCTATTGCCTTGGAATTTGACATAGTAACAGTGAAGATGAGACAGAATGGGGGCAGAATTTCTGGGAAGACTTCTCCAGTAGTGATGAAGAAGAAGTGAGGGGGATGACACGCAGTGGGCGTTTCTATAATGATATGACTGAGAAGGGTAAAAGAGTGTTATCAGAGGGTAGAGAAGTGGCTGAGAATACAGAAAATACCGAGGGAGATGTAGTGCTGCAGCAGTTGAGGAAAACCCGAGCACAAGTGAGTATCTGGGATTTGTTGTGTTCATCTCAGGAGCACAGGCGGGCCATGGTTGAGGCCTTAAGCAAGATAGTGGTGACAGAAGATGCCAACCCCGCAATGTTTGTTAGGTCAGTGCAAAAGGAGGCTTTGCATGCAATCACTTTTTCTGAGGAAGAACTCCCAGCTAAGGGGAGAAATCATAATAGACCTTTGTTTATCAGAGCTGAAGTGAGGGGTAAAATGACCTCTTGTGTGATGGTGGATGACGGCTCATCCATTAATGTGTGCCCGTTGAAGATTTTGGCCAAGCTGGGTATAAAGACAACAGATCTGGATCCCTCTAGTATGACTATCAAGGCTTATGATGATAGTAAGCGAGGAGTTGAGGGTACATTTTTAGCAGCGGTCAAGGTTGGTCCTATTTAGGACGAAGTTGAGTTCACAGTGCTGGATATCCCAGCCACTTTTGCCTTATTGTTGGGAATGCCTTGGTTTCATAAGCTTGGGGGTGTGCCCTCCACTCTGCATCAGATGATTAAGTTCCCATATGGGGGAGAAATTGTCACCATCTGAGCTGAGGTAGACAATGTTGTGGCTGCTTTGGAAATACAACCTTTCATGAGGTTCCAAGTGTCGGCAACTTTTGAAGAATGGGTGGATCCTAAGGTAGCTAGGATCATGGGAAAAATGAAGTTTGAGCCGGGTGAATGTTCAAAACTGCCAGACTTTAGAGGACAGACTACTCGAAGGGGTTTGGGGTACAAATCTGATGAGGAAAAGCCGAAGGTTAAAAAGAAAGGGCTGAAATTGATGGAATGCTTTGTGAAGGCTTCGGGGTATCAAGGTGAGCCCGAACCAATAGAAGTTAATGGTGTTGGACAGTTATGACCCATATCGTCACTGTTTGTAAAAATATTGTGGTTTTGTACAAATTAACTATGTAGTAATGGAAATTGCCTTTTATCATTTCGTGATTAGATTACTTAAATTTGTGAATGATAAAAGTCCTTATGATTAGTTTCGGATTGAGATGATATGAGACAGTATCAATCCACGACGGTTTAATCATTAAATATCCATAGTCGTAGTATTATCGAGACTGGACATCGATAATGCAGAATAGACTAGTATCGTATTTGTGCGTGTTATGGAAGCGTAATAGCATAGTTCTCATATATTTAAGTATTGGATACTTATGCAAGTGTGATAGGAGGTTGTGTTTTACCGATGGTACGGAAAACAGCTTCGCTCTGGATAGACCCCGCGGAATCCCATTGGTAGTATGACTATGTGTCTATGGGAGTCCGCATCAGGGTAGGTGTATTTGGTCTTAACATGAGACTTGTATCGCTAGTACTTGCGACAATCGATACGCTTTAGTTTTGGTCGTCCAGGACTTTAACAGGTTCTGTGTACGCCACTTCTGGGTTTATTGAGAATCATAGTGTATTGGGTGTGATATCAAGACGGAAGTATCACTTCAGTCATATGGAGATGATGGTCACACAGGGATACAGAACTGGTTCTCTAAGGGTTGCAACCATCGGGATAATATGACTTGGTTGATTATCCGATAATAAAGAGACTAGTTGCTAGTGATCTGATATATGCTTCGTATGGGGCATACACTGTACCAGCCCCAGGCCTTGCATGTGACATCCGATACTGGATCACAATACACAATACTACGTATACTACGCATGTTAAAGATCATATATTCAATTAATAATATTTCTGGAGAATTGGGTAGGCATGTCGCTTTACTAGAAGCCAACCTTGTCTCGTAAATCGATAAAAACGTAGTACTAGGTACGTACGTGTTCGGATAGTCCGACGACCAAATTACTGCCAACATATCCAGGGATCTCTTGGGTCACTTCCCGAAGATTCACCGATGACGTATGATTCAAGCTTAATTAATCTGGGATTAATTACGGAGAGACTTTATCTTGGATAAAGTACTATTTGAAGAGAGAGAAAGATTAATTTGGAATTAATCGATAAAATAATATATTTGATATATTAAACGAAATTAGATTTCGCCGCAGAATTAAAATTAGATTTTAATTCGGGCAAATAAGTTAATTTAGAATTAATTCGTTAGCGATGTGAATAGTAATTTTGCTAGGCATAATTATTTAATTAAATTCGATTAATTACGTCGCGACGAAAGTTCATTAATTCGGAATTAGCGAACCCGAGCTCAGGAGTGTTTGCGGGCCCACTCGTATTCGGAATCGAGTGGGGCCCACATGTCACATCAAGTGTCACTTCACATGTCACCTTTAGTTGCTTTAGGTTATGATGTGTTTAGGTGAGTTGGTGAAAGTGTGTGATACACTCCAAAGTCAAAGCAAATGTATGACATATACCAAATCCAATATTTGGTATATCATTATTATTGTTTTTGAACAAATATACACAAGCTTCCATTTCTCTCTCCATTACCGAAATGCAGTAAGCATTTTCCCTCTCCCATTTTCTTCTTTCTTTCACCGAAAATAGCAAGAAGAATTAGGAGGATTTTTGTTGCAAAAATTCTCAAAGGGCTAGCACTCTTCAAGGATCATATCAAGGTGATAGGGAAACCTATTCCAGAGCTTGGAAATACAAACAAAGCTTGGAGCTTGTGCTTTCATCTTGGCCGAATTCTTGGACTGCTTGGAGGAGGAATTTTGTGTTTGACGCATCCACAAACCGCTCAATGTAAGTGTGTTTCCGCCTCTCATTCTTTGATATTCATTCATGATTTATGCTTATTTGATCTTGGGAATAAACCTAGAAACCCAACAAATGGGATTGTGGTGCCTGGATTTGAGATCTTCCAGGATATGTTGGGTGAGAAGCCGCTGACTGAAGAAGCTGTGGAGGAAGAGAATTGGGAAGAAGAATTGATGAAGTTGGAGAGTCTGACTCTCGAAGAAGATAAGAATTCTGAGAAGAACCTGGTTGCGGAGGATGAAGTGTCTGCCGATGATGAAGACATTTATCTTCCTGATTTATTTGAGTGTACTCCCGCATTTATTAGCAATAAAGACAATCATTTTGCTTATTTGCCCGAGTTTTTTCCTCTAACTTGCATGGCTTGAGTATATTTGATATCAGCTCCACCAGAACGAATGCATTTAACTTAGGCACTCCTGAGAATCCTAAGGAAATTCTGATTGCAAGTGAAGTTACCGCTGGAGAGCATGAGAAATTATAAGAAGTACTGGTCAGATATGCCAAAGTGTTTGCTGGTCCTATGAGGACATGCCTGGGGTAGACAGAAGCATTGCCCAGCATACAATACCAACTTATCCGAATATGAAGCCAGTGAAACAGAAACTTCGACGGATGAGACCTGAGTGGGCCGAGAAGGTCAGAGAAGAGGTTAAGAAACAAATAGATGTGGGGGTTCCTGGAAGTGGTAAAGTATCCCGAATGGTTAGCCAATGTTGTGCCAGTGCCGAAGAAAGACAGGAAAGTCAGAATGTGTGTGGATTACAGAGATCTCAACAAGTCTTGTCTGAAAGATGATTTTCCTCTACCTCATATTGATGTACTAGTGATAGTGCAACTTTATCTGCCATGTATTCATTTGCAGATGGGTTTTCAGGGTATAATCAGGTTCTTATGGCTGAGGAAGACAAGCACAAAAATGCCTTCATCACAGAATGAGGTACTTATTGTTACAAGGTAATGTCGTTTGGGCTCAAAAATGCAGGAGCTACTTATCAGCGGATGGCCACTACATTTCCACGATCTGATGCACAAAGAGATTGAAGTGTACGTGGATGACATGATGGTGAAATCAGAGACAAGAATTGGGCATATAGAAGCACTGGAGAAGTTCCTTCAAAGGGTTGACAAATACAACTTACGGCTGAATCCTAAGAAATGTGTGTTTGGGGTAACATCAGGAAAATTCCTGGGACATACAGTGGGAATGGGAGGAATAGAAGTAGATTCTGAGAAAATCAAGGCAATTACTGAGATGCCGCACCGAAGACAGAAAAAGAGGTTAGAGTATTCCTGGGAAAATTCGGTATATCATTCGGTTCATCGCCAAGTTGACATTAGTATGTGAGCCTATCTTCAGACTGTTGAGAAAGGATTAGCCAGTGAAATAGAATGAGCAGTGTCAGTCAGCTTTCGACAAGATCAGAGAATACTTGGTAAAGCCTCCTGTTTTGAAACCTCCGAGACCGGGCAGACCCTTGGTACTGTATTTAGCTATAGAATCAAAACACTGGGGGCAATGATGGTACAGGCAGATGAGACCGGGGTAGAGCATGCAGTCTACTATCTCAGTAAGAAAATGCTTCCGTATGAAGCCCGCTATCAAGAAGTAGAGAAGATCTGTTTGGCAATAGTATGGGCGTCCAGAAAATTGCAGCATTACTTCCAATCTTACAAGATCCAGGTAGTGGCAAAGGAGAATCCTTTGAAATATCTGCATTCAGTGCCTTCGCTAGTGGGAAAATTGGGCAGATGGTTAGTGTTGCTGACAAAGTTTGACATTGAGTACCTCACTTCCAAAGTGATCAAGGGGCGAGCCGTAGCAGAGTTTCTGGCATTGCAACCTATTGAATGGGATCAACATAAGTTTGAATTTCCAGATGAAGAGATCCAGGCAATAGCAGTTCAGGGATGGAAAATGTACTTTGACGGAGCAGTGAATTACAAAGGAGCCGGAATTGGGATCGTGATAGTGACCCCCAGAGGAGAGACTTTGACTTTGGCCAAGAGGTTGATGTTCAGAGTAACTAACAACATGGCTGAATATGAAGCATGTGCTTTTGGTTTGACAGCACTGATAGCCTTGAAGGCTGAGAGTGTGGAGGTCTACGGAGATTCGATGCTGGTGATCCGACAGATGCAGGAAGAATGGGAATTGAAGGAAGAGCGGTTGAAACCTTACCTTTTTCACCTTAGAAAGTTAGCACGGGTTATCCCCGATTGTAAGTTTCATCATGCACTTGCCGCAAAAAGAGAATCAGATGGCGGATGCATTAGCTACACTTGCAGCAACTTGGGAAAATCCAGAGAAGTTGGTAATGAGACCGTTGGTACTGACAACAGCAAATAAACCTGTTTATGAGATAGAAATAGTCCTGGAAGTGGAGATCGACGATGGTAAACCTTGGTATCACGACATTCAAAGGTATCTGGAACACGGGGAACTCCCGGAAGGAGCAGACATAAAAGACAGATTAGAGCCATTCAAAAATTAGATTCCCAATATGTGATTTTGAAAGGGGAACTGTACATAGGCAAGCAAACAGTATTCAGTTGAAATGTTTGAGAAAAGAAGAGGCTCAACAGGTAATGGAAGAAGTACAACACGCCGGGGTATGTGGTCCGTACATGAACGGATTGAATCTGTCCCGCAAGATAGTGGGACAAGGTTTTTACTGGTCAACCATGGAGACCGACTGCACGAAGATGGTAAAGCACTGTCATGATTGTCAAGTACACGGTAATTTGAATCATTTGCCGCACACAGAGTTGCACGGGTTGTCAGAGTCGTGGCCTTTCTCAGCATGGGGAATTGATATGATTGGAGAGATTCGACCGAATGTATCGAATGGGCATCGCTTCATAGTAGTGGCAGTAGATTATTTTTCAAAGTGGGTAGAAGACGAGTCATTCCGCAATGTTACAGCGAAGCAGATGGCAAAGTTTATAGCTCGGAATCTCATTTGTCGGTACGGTATGCCGCACCATGTGGTTACAGATAACGGAGTTCAATTCCAAGGGGAAACAAAGGCAATGCTACAGAAATACAGGATAGGCCATCATAAGTCATCACCGTACAGGCCGCAGGAAAATGGGGCAGTTGAGGCAGCTAATAAGACAATAAAGACAATTTTGGCCAAGATGACAGAGAACTGCAGGGATTGGGCTGTAAAACTACCGTATGCTTTATGAGGGTACAGAACGTCAGTAAGAACAGCGACAGGAGCCACACCTTATTTTTTGGTCTACGGGATGGAAGCAGTACTGCCAGTGGAGGTTGAGATACAGTCAATGAGGGTATTAGTAGAAACAGAGTTACCTGAGCAAGAGTGGGCCACACAGAGGTTTGAACAGTTAGCACTGCTAGATGAGAAGAGAATGAAGTCCTTGCATCAAATGCAGATATATCAGAAGAGGTTGGCTCGGGCATTCAACAAGAAGGTGCGCCCTACTAAGATTAAAAAGGGTGATTTGGTACTTAAGCAGTCAAGGCCGTCGACGAAAGATCCGAGAGGAAAGTTCAGACATAACTGGGAAGGACCTTACATAGTGCAGAAAGTAATGGGAAATGGGCAGTGAAACTGTCAGACTTGGAAGGTAACGAGTTCACTGAGCCGACCAACGTGGACATATTGAAGCAGTATTTTGCCTGAGAAATAGAAGACTTGGCAGAAGGCCTAACCCGACGGGATAAGGAAACTCATGCATGCATGCATACACGTAACACATTTTGGCATTCGTTTTGTGTTTGTTTTGTATTCACAGGTTTTGAAGAAGAAAAGAGAAGGCGGCAAAGACAAGCCGATTAGAAGCATCAACATACCAGCATCAGTTTTGGGATGCGTCCCAGGGGGTGAGGCGCACATCAATACTAGCAGCAGTCTTGGGGATGCGTCCCGGGGTTGAGGCCCACGTCAACACATATGTCGGTTGCAGCTATTGGGATGCGTCCCAGGATCGAGGTCCACTGCATCATCCTTTCGAGATGCGTCCCAGGTCGAGGCCCACCTTTTATCAGCGGTATTGGGATGCGCCCAGGGTCGATGCCCCCGTTGTCGGTTGCAGCTATTGGGATGCGTCCCAGGATCAAGGTCCACTACATCATCAGTTTCGGGATACGTCCCAAGGTCGAGGCCCACCTTTTGTCAGCGGTATTGGGATGCGTCCTAGGGTCGAGGCCCCCGTTGTCGGTTGCAGCTATTGGGATGCGTCCCAGGATCGAGGTCCACTGCATCATCAGTTTCGGGATGCGTCCTAGGGTCGAGGCCCACCTTTTGTCAGTGGTATTGTGATGCGTCCCAGGGTTGAGGCCCCGTCGTCGGTTGCAGTTATTGGGATGCGTCCCAGGATCGAGGTCCACTACATCATCAACTCAGTTTGAGACAGTAGGCAAGTCAGGTGGCAGCTTGCGAGCCAGGTAAGTGAAAATACATTGCATAACTTTCATAGGATTGTCACTGTTACACATTACACAAGTCCCATCAAAGTGGGGGCGACTGTAGGCACTGCATTTTTGCATATAAGTCCCTATGATGAGTCTCATTTGGAGACACTACCTTTTAAGTCACGGAAGTCGCAGGAAACGGACGTCGGAAGGGGAAATTCAAAATAAGTATGTCATCAGATTCAATTCACAAGTTCACTATTTTCGTTCGTGCTTGTGTTCGTGACCATGTTCGAACGTCAAACAGATTACGGGGGTTCGTGTAGCGTTCAAATCGGCATTCGAACGGTGTCGGTATTTCTGGTTTTGCTGCTAGTCTCACACCCAAGCCCAATTAGCCCACCAAAGCCCATAAAACACATTCAAATTAATAAAACACATATTTAACACATGGGGAATTAAATAAAATCTAAAAATCATATACCAAATTAAATTAAATAAAAATAAAATCATGCCTAATTAAAATCAATCAGATTATTATATTCCTAACTAACAAATTTCATGCCTAAACCAAATAAATTAAATATATTAACTTCCTAATTAACCAAATCTTGAATCCAATCAATCTTGGTTTTCCTTACATAGCACTAAATCATATCCTCCTTTAATGCACCAAATCTCTTCTTGTCAAGTAAAGATTCACTCATCCCCTTTGTCTATAAAAGAGACCCAAAACCAAGACACTTCTCTCTCTCACGCATACACAAAGAATAACAAGCAAGAAAAAAATTTATCTTCTTCTCATCTCTATTGCCGAGCATATCACCCAAAAATCCCCTCCATTGCCACAAAATCACCACCCAAAACACCATCTCCATTGCCGTACAAACCACCATTGAAACACTCCTCCCCTCCGAGCAGTACGCTAAACTACCAGAAATCACAACCTCATATTACCGAAAATCACTACTTAAAACATTCACTGTTTGAACCGAAAAACTGCCCCTGGAACACCCCCCTTAAACTACCGAAACTCACCCCCTATACAGCAGCCCTTTAACCATAAAAACAGTAGCCTAAAACATCAAAAATAGTGACTGAAATATAGCATCAAAACAGCAGCAAAACATCAGCGAAACGGAGGGAAAATAACAGCCCGAACAGCGAATAATAAACTGCATGTTCTATCCCTGTCTCATCCGTTTGTACCATCATAACCCCCCAATGCTTCTGATTCTATAGCCAAATACAATATCAAAGGTCTACCCCGGCCTCAGAGGTTTCAATACAGGTGGCTTCACCAAGTACTCTCTGATTCTATCGAAGGCGGTCTGACACTGTTCATTCCATCTCACTGGCTGATCTTTTCTCAACAGTTTGAAGATAGGCTCACATACCGATGTCAACTTGGCAATAAACCGACTGATGTACTGAATCTTCCCCAAGAATGCTCTGACTTCCTTTTCTGTCTTCGGTGCAGGCATTTCTGTGATTGCCTTGATCTTTTCGGAGTCTACCTCTATTCCGCCCATTCCCACTGTATGACCAAGCAATTTCCCTGATGTCACCCCAAACACACATTTCTTGGGGTTAAGCCGCAGGTTGTATCTGTCAACTCTCTGAAGAAACCTTTCCAGTTCTTCAATATGACCAACCCTGGTTTTTGATTTCACCATCATGTCATCCACATACACCTCAATCTCTTTGTGCATCAAGTCATGGAAAAGTGTAGTGGCCATCCGCTGATAAGTGGCTCCCGCATTCTTAAGCCCAAACGGCATTACCTTGTAACAATAGGTACCCCCACTCGGTAACAAATGCAGTCTTGTGTTTATCTTCCTCAGCCATGAGAACCTGATTGTAACCTGAAAACCCATCTGCAAATGAATACATAGCGGATAAAGCCGCGCTATCAACCAGAACATCTATATGCAGGCAAAGGGAAATCATCTTTCGGACAAACTTTATTGAGATCTCTGTAGTCTACACACATTCTGACCTTCCCATCTTCTTTCTTCGGCACCGGTACTATGTTAGCCAACCATTCAGGATACTTTACCACTTCCAGAACCCCACATCTATCTGTTTCTGAACTTTCTCTCTGACTTTCTCAGCCCATTCTGGTCTCATCCGTCTGAGTTTCTGTTTTACTGGCCTCATATTCGGATAAGTTGGTATTGTGTGCTGGGCAATGTTTCTGTCTACCCCAGGCATGTCCTCATAGGACCAAGCAAATACTTTGGCATATCTGACCAACACTTCTTCTAGTTTCTCCCTCTCTTCGGAGGTTACTTCACTTGCAATCAAAATTTCTTTGGGGTTCTCAAGTGTACCCAAGTTAAATGCAATAGTTCTGGCTGAACTGATGTCAAATATGCTTGATTCATGCAGAGTAAACGGAAATGACTCAGGCAAGTAAGCAAAAGAAATGTCTTTATTATTGGATAATGCGGAAGTACATTCAAACAAATCAGGAAGGTAAATGTCTTCATCATCTATAGACACTTCTTCCTTTGCAATCAGGTCTTCCTCAGGCTTCTCATCCTCTTCCAGAGTCAGGTTCTCTAATTTCATCAATTCTTCTTCCCAAATCTCTACTTCTTCCGTAGCTTCTTCAGTCAGTGGTTCTCACCCAACAAATCCTGGAAGATCTCAAACCCAGGTACCACAATCCCATTGACCTCCACAGTTCAGGCTCCCCTTGATATCCTGAAGCTTTCACAAAGCACTCCATCAGTCTCAGGCCCTTTTTCTTGACCTTTGGCTTTTCTTCATCAGATATGTACCCCAAACCTTTCCGAGTAGTCTGTCCTCTGAAATCTGGCAATTTTGAACCTTTACCGGGCTCAAACTTCATCTCTCCATAATCCTAGCCACCCTAGGATCCACCCATTCCTCGAAAGTAGCTGATACCTGAAACCTCGTGAAAGGTTGTATCTCCAAGGCAGCCACGGCATTATCTAACTCAGCCCGGATGGTAACAACTTCTCCCTAATACGGGAATTTGATCATCTGATGCAAAGTGGAAGGCACGCCCCCAAGTTTGTGAAACCAAGGCCTTCCCAACAATAAGGCAAAAGTGGCTGGGATGTCCAGCATTGTGAACTCAACCTCATCTTCAATCGGCCCTACCTTGACCATAGCCACAAAGGTACCCTCAACTCCCCCTTTTACTGTCATCATAAGCTTTAATAGTCATACTGGAGTCTGGAGGGGTCCAAGTCTGTTGCTTTCATACCCAATCTTGCCAGAATTTTCAACGGGCACACATTGATGGACGAACCGTCATCCACCATCACACATGAAGTTTTCTTGCCCCTCACCTCGGCCCTGATAAATAGAGGTCTGTTATGATTTCTTCCCTCCACCGGGAGTTCATCCTCAGAAAATGATATCTGCAAAGCTTCTTTCTGAACTGACCCAACAAACATTGCGGGGTTGGCATCCTCCGGTACAACAATCTTGCTCAAGGCCTCAACCATAGCCTGTCTATGCTCCCGAGATGCACATATAGTTCCCAGATACTCACTTGTGCTCTAGTCTTCCTCAATTGCCTCAGCACTACATCCCCTTCAGTATTTTCTTTTTCGCAGTCTCAACCACTTCTCTACTACTCTACCATCTGTCAAAGCTTCCTTACCCTTTTCCGCCATATCATTATAAAACGAGACCGCTACGTGTCATTCCCCTTACTTCTTCCTCATCACTGCTAGAGAAATCAAGCCAAAAGTTTTTCCCCTGCTCAAACTCATCCTCACTAGTACTATCCCAGATTCCCAGGCAAAAGGCTTGAGGGTGAAAGGATTTTAGGACAAGGACTTCTGGGAGGCCAGAATTGATCATGTAGGCTGGGGGTGGTACGGCACGGTAGTTGGGTAAGGGGTTTCTGTGTGTGTCGGGCTGTTCTGTTTCTGGGTTGGGTATTTTCTTGGAGTCTATTAGGTCTTGGATTTCATGGCGGAGTCGGGCGCAGTTGTCGGTGTCATGGCCTTTTTGTTGGTGGAAGTGGCAGTAAAGGCTTAGGTTATGTGATGGTAGGGGATTGGGTAATGGTTTGGTATCCAAGGGTTTCAAGAGCCCTTGCCTCTTCAATTTCTCTAGCACCTTAGACAGGGGCCTTCCCAAGTTGGAAAACTGCCTGTTCCGGATAGCAGCAATTTCAGCAGAAACGGGCTTTGTTCCCGATGTTCCCCCAATGGGCCTCCTGTTCAGACCATAGAATTTTCTATTCTCGGCCTCTTCTTCCTCAATATCCATGACAGTTTCCCTCAACTGCCGAAAGTCTGCAATCATGGAGGTCATCCTCCTCAACTTGCCATAAATGGAGGGCTTGGTGCCCTTGATAATCATCTTGATCTGATCCTTCTCCGAAGGCGTAGTATGCATTTTCAATAACTGACCCCTCCACCGGTCCACATACTCCTTAAAACTCTCCTCCGCTTTCTGCTTAACATTCTCCAGATCACGGAGTGACAGATCGATCTCCAAGTCGGTGACATATTGCTTCAGGAAAGCATCGGCCAACTCCCTCCAATCTTCCTTTACTTTCTTATCCAAACTGTGGTACCATACCACGGGAGCTCCTTCAAGCGACATTCCAAACATTTTCTGTACCTGGCGCTGAGATAAGCCAACTGAACTCATGACTGAAACAAACTGTCGGAGATGCACCCTCGGATCCCCATTCCCGTTGAACTTAGCCATATCCGGCATCTTGAACTGCACCGACCGCAACTGTTCCTCAAAAGTCAATATGTCATAATCCAGCAAATCTTCATTCTTACCCCTCATCTTGCGGGTAACGACTCAACCTGATCCCGAAGTTTCTGTAACTCTGCCTGAGACCCAGATACTCTGCGCCCGCTGCATATTCTGCCATATCATCAAAAGTGGGGGTATCATCCCCAATCTGTTCGGAGGTTCCTCTTGCCTTGCATCCCCAGAACTACCCCCAGCACGAGACCCCCGGCTATACCAGCCACAGCAGTAGTCAAAGCCTGCAACTGTTCAGTGACTTTGGCGAGACTGTTCTCTAACTGATCCATGCGGGACACCTCATATCGGATTCACTCATACTTGTTCTTTTAGTGAGTCTTGTCCCTTCTCTAACCCAAACGGTATCTATGTTGTCTTTTTGAGACATAGACGGTGTTAACATGATATATGGATGCATGAGGTGCATGAGATGCATGTAACATATAACATACTGAATTAAATAAAATTCTCAAACAAATCGGCCTATTATCATTTTAGAAGCTTTTGGGACAACTGTCATAAGAGTGAACCCGTCCCAGTTTAAATGGCCCAACGAGTTCATGTCTTATGGCAAAGAGCCCAACTAAATCCAAATGATAATATTCCGACACAAGCACAAGGTGGCGCACCAACCCTTAGACGTCTTCGGTCCAATAGCCATGGAATACATCCTTGTCCCAGTTTAAATGGCCCAACAAGTCCATATCCCATGACAAATGGTCCAAATGGATCCAAACGATGATGTTCCCAAACACAAGCATAGAAGGGAGATAATGCAAACATAACATAATAATTTTTACATAATGGCCCATCAACATTTCAGAAGCCTTGGCCTAATAGTCATACAATACGAACTTGCCCCAGTTTAAATGGCCCAGCAAGCCCGCATTTCTGACAATAGTCCAACTGCATCCAAATGAGGATGGTCCATAAGCACATTCTCAAGGAAATAATTGTTACTTTAAACCATAACAAACCGGTCTATGGGTGGATTTGCAAGGTATGGACAAAGGCTCTCACCGGCGAAGGATAGCCCACAACTAGGTCTCCCCACTCAAGGGTTCAAGCGACCAAGTGAGCGTATCCCTTTTTATACACTAAGGTACGTGCCAATGAGCTATGGTGTGGACGGACTGTCAAATGGATTTCCCGTTGTAGATTCCCCAGAGGAAGGTGGAGCGAGGCTCACTTAAATACCCAAAGCCTCTTAGGCTCTTATCGCTTGGTGTCAGGAATAAACAACGAGTCCTCCAAATTAGTCCATCACAAAGGCTACGAGTAGATGGCCATATAGGTGTCTTCACAGCTTTTCCTTCTAGAAAGGTAGTGAGTGAAGGAAGACACCAAACCATTACCTAGCCTCAAAGTGCCCTTGATTAAACCCCCACTTTATCCACTATAGACATGGCCAATTAAAACATAAATCCAAACATTACAAGACAATATTTCGGGGCCAATTCTCTGTCCCCAGTGGAGTCGCCAGACTGTAGACAACAGAACCTGGGCGACGCCGTTTCTAGGCTCGCGGCACTAGTTGGGAAGTACGAAATAATATGGAGTCGCCACCCGGTGTGAACCGGGACAAAGATTTAAGGCCGCACTCACCCCTCGCAAGGGAAGACCTCAAACCATTGGGTTCGGAATGGTCCCTTACTCATGTCACTTGTAATGAAAGGATTTATGTAATAATTTAATCAAGCTTAAGTAACACTTATTTCCAAGAGTATCATGCATCTAAATTCCCATACAAAAATAAAATTTATGCACACATTTCACATATATCTCACATCTAACATTGCATGCTTAAAGATATATCAAAGTAGCAACGAACATACAATTTCATCCAGCATATCATATTCATAAAAAACGCAAGCATATATAATAACAGCACAAGCATACATGTAAGCACTTTTCCAAGTGATACGTGAAATTGTGTCCCAAGTGCAGACCGCATTACCGTCCATTCGGAATCGGCTACGGAATTTATGTCTGGGTTTCCATCCGATATATCACAAGAAATAATACTCCAAAGTCATCATGGCAATGGTATATGAATCGCAATGCATTAAATCAAGACTAAGGCAAATGACACAACTAATGGGATAAACATGCTTTTCATTATTATGTGCACAAAGATAAGAATGACTATGTGTGGTTCCATAAAAAAATCACCTAAGAAACAGTTATACATGGCATGTGATGAAGTGTCTCAGTTCAGTGCGTTCGCGTTCGTGTAGCGTTTGTAAACGCGTTCGAACGGATATGAAACAGAATGTTCGTGTTCGTATGGCGTTCGATAACGCGTTCGAACGGAAATGGAACAGAATGCTCACGTTCGTATAGCGTTCGTTAACGCGTTCGAACGGAAATGAAACAGAATGCTCACGTTCATATAGCGTTTGTTAACGCGTTCGAACGGAAATGAAACAGAATGCTCACGTTCGTATAGCGTTTGTTAACGCGTTCGAACAGAAATGAAACAGAATGCTCACGTTCGTATGGCGTTTGTTAACGCGTTCGAACAGAAATAAGACCTGATGCATGACAAGGCAAAATACACGCACGTTCGAGTTGCGTTCGAAAACGAGTTCGAACGGGGACGGACCTGATGCATGAAATAGGACGCAATACATATACGACAAAGTAAAGGGGCGCGGCGAAGTACTGCCGTAAAGGTGACCTTTTGGGGCTCTTGATCTCTTAAAGAGAGGACCTTTAGACCAACATACTAAGCCCATGCGCATCACATCACACATACAAAAAATAGAGCCATACATATCAAAGCCAAGTATGCCCGATTGAGCGTATCTTGCATTCAAACGGACACACATCAACCGGCGCGGCAAAGCATCGTGGTAAAGGGCTTTAGCCCCTCCCCGTAGGGGATCTCACATCACACTTACTAAGCCCATGCGCTCGATTGAATCATGCATACGAAAATAAAGACAATCATATCAAACTAAGCATGTCCGATTGAACGTATTTCGCATTCAACCGAACACACATCAATCGGTGCGGCAGAGCATCGTGGTGAAGGATTTTAACCCTCCAATTAGGGAACCTTTCATCGCACTTACTAAGCCCATGCACTCGATCGTATCATGCGGAAATAGACAACATGCAGAATTTAAATAACAAGAAATATAAATCAACCGAAGCAACACAAACAAGAGAAGGTGCCGTTTACTCAAGTGGTACGTGGAGTTTGGTCCCAAGTACAGACCGCACTACCGTCCATTCGGATTCGGCTACGGAATTTACGTCTGGGTTTCCATCATATATACCACAAGAGACGACACTCTTCCATTCATCCAATACCCACAACACACATCATACACACAACAAATAACACAAATACAGAAAATATGATTAAAATAAATGACCAGGAAATTAAATAAGAACTACGTGTGAGAAATACCCTCAGGTCTAACCTTTTAAGCTGTCTCTCGGACTCGCGTTTCACGAAGATCGGAAGGGATAAAGCTCCGCAACTTTTCTGGT